>SNQJ01S0058285.1:97923-111835 GCA_010110895.2 Picea sitchensis | reverse complement strand
GGGGGGGAGAGAAACTTAGGATATGAGAATGCATAGTTCTAAGTGTTAAGGATAATGCATGTGAGGAGGAGGATATGCAAAGAAGAGGACATGGGAAATAAAATAAGTGTAAAACGTAGTAAAACTCAATAAAACTCTAAATCATGTGGGTGCAATTTGAGTGACGTGAAAATGCTGGTATGCGGGGATGCTAGTACTTGGTCAATGGGGGTTTGCGGGGATGCAGGTACTTGGTCAATGCAGGGATGTGAGTATGTAGGTGCGGTTTTTTTTTGGGATGTAGAATGTGGGGATGCAGGTGATTCCACATATGCATGTAAAACTTAGTAAAACTTAATAGGGTTTGTGGGTATGCAGGTGAAAGGGTTTCGAAAATGTAGAGAAGAAATAGGGGAGGATAAATAAAATTAATAAAAATAACTGTAGGGTGTAGGGGTTTGGACAATGCAAAGAATAAATAAGGGAGGGTAATAAAAATAATAAAAATAGCTTGTGGATAAATAGAGGGTGCATGTGACTCCATATCCACATGTAAAACTTAGTAAAACTTAATAAGGTTTGTGGGTATGAGGGTGTGAGGGTTTGGACAATGTGAAGAAGAAATAACTTAATAGAGTTTGTGGGTAGGCAAGTGTGGGGTTTTGGAAAAGGCAGAGAAGAAATAAGGGAGGATAAATAAAAATAATAAAAGTAGCTTGCAGAGAAATAGGGGAAAGTGGAAAATAGTAAAGCGCGGTTGGTATAAAAATAATAAAACTCAATATAAAAATAATAAAATGTGGAGAAATAAAATGGAGAGAAATAAAAATAATAAAATGTAGAGAAATAAGGAAAATTATGAAAATGACTAAGTGTTGGGGAGTTAAGGGGTATGATTTGAGGAATGCGGAGGGAAAAATGGAGTTTGCAAAAATGCAAACGATGTGAGAAAATTGGCAATATCTTGGGCATATGACCTCCATTTTTTATTTTGTAAAATGATGGACGAAACTAACACATAGGGATATCCAATGAGTGGATAGTCACAACAAAATTTCCTATTTTTGGTATTATTTTTATTTCTTCTCTTTTCAAAAGAGAAACCATCCCCTTTTTCCTTGCGTGAAGAAGAATTGTGGCATTAAAACTGATTCCTAATTCTTAAATACTTGTCGTGTCTTCATGTTTAGTAGGTGGAAATCAAGTGGAACTTTCCAAATTTTAAAATTTGGTCTCCAATTAATTGAGTATGAATTAAAATCACTCTAGTTGATGGGTGACAAGAAAACACATCAACACTCATTCACTTGGTTGAGGAGATTGAAATATGTGGAACTATTAACACACAACCAATGTGGTTGGTGGAGAGGAATTTGAATGCATGTTTTAGACATATATTACATCCCAAGGGAAATATGGATTATATGTTGATTCTCCTCACATATGGGATGAAAAGTACACCGAAAAATTTGAGGGGAGGTATTTCTTGGAAAAAGGGTTGAGATTAAAATTAAAGGTGGGTGCTGAAGTCTTTGTATATATCTTCATAAATGAATTATTGTAATGTTCGTTACTTAAATTTAATTATAATTTCTTTCAAAAGGTGAAAAATGGGATGCAATACATATTTATATTGCAAATAATATTTTATTACATGAAGGTATGGATAGAATGATGTGAAGAAGCTAATGGTAAGTTGTCATGGAGTGGGGTGATGGAATTTATTTGACAAGTGTTATTGGACAAGGATCCCATGTTATGTACAAGGAAATTGATTTAGATTTTGGTGAAAAAGATAAAAATGAATGTGTTATCATTTTCCCTGATTTGTTTTCTCATTGATTTTCCCTATAATGATGACTTGACCATGCCTTCTTAACATATGTGATCTAGGTAAGCATTATGAAGAAATGTGCTTTGTTCGTTGTAAATATCACATCAAATGTTTGGATGATAATAAGAAAACCTTATATTGTGGAATAAACACAAGTTTCCAAGTGACTAATATATCTCATAAGAGTGACAAACACTCAGTCACATATGATCTTAGATGTTATGGCTATTTGGAAGATATATCAGAGTTTGACTTTAAATCCTTCAAAATTTTTCTCTTTGAGGTCCAATGGTATAGATTGTTTGCTAGGTATTGAAATATATTTTATTGACCATGGAAATGGTTTTATAGTAATTAATATTGCCAATCACAAGTCAAGTATAGAGCCATATTCCCTTCCTACCTAATATGAGTAGGCATTTTATTCACTAGTTCATAGACTAGGCTAGTCATTTGTTACCATATATGATCCAAGAGGAAGGCCTATAAAGTATGTACTTAAGATATTCTAGAGTAGGAAGATGATGGGGATCATGATAAATATATGGTGGATGAAGGTGTATTGGAGCATGAAGAAAATGTTGCAGAAGAAGATTGGGATCTTGAAGAAGCATCATATGAGGGACTTTAAGAAGTAGACTGTTTGGACAATGAGCCCTCAAATAATCATCATGTTGACAAAGATGATGAGGTTCAATTTAGTCTCGATGGTGATATGGAAGACATCCTAGATATGACTATATATACTTATTTTAATGATTTGGGAGGGTTGGATATGGATTCTAATCTCGACGAGTTATATTATATTGAGGATTATGTTTCAAGATAACTTTGATAAATATATGTAATAGAAATTGATTAAAGTTGCGATCAATTTTAATATTTTTTTATTTATACATCCAATGAAAAAATGGTTCAATCATTGATTTTTTTTTCTCCATAATGAACATAATTGTGTTGAATGTGGGCATTAAATACTAACCCACCTAATCAATTTATTTTGAAGAACTTTAACCCCAAATATAGTAGTGTCAATAGGAAGCTGGTATATTTGATTAAGAGATAAGACCCCATCACTAGCTAGGAGACAGGAATTTCTAGGTGATTTTCATGCTTTCCATGTAGGTATTTGGACTTAAATTTATATGGAAAAAGTTAAAACCCCCTATGGATCTTTCTCTCCTCTCTCTAAGATTTCCAATAAGCCATCAATAACTTAATTTTGAGTTCAGTGCCAAAATTCATGTCCTTGGAATGAGTTGTTGGCATCAAAAGGCCAATACAAGAGTAACCAAGGATGTCCATAGAATATCATTAAAAAAATAAAGATATAACAATAACCAAGTTGCTCAAATAAATGGATCAGATAAGTCAACATCATGTATCACTAAAGGTGAAGCACATGCCACATCATTAATATATGTACCATTTAACGGAGCATTATAGCTCATCTCCACTAACTCATGTCCACATAGTCTTCTAAATACAATAGTGAAAGACATCAAGTAATACAAAATAATCCATGAATCCTAAGTACAATATATAATAGAAGTGAAAGTAGGAAACACACACACACAAAAAAAAATTAAAATAAAACAATAAATAAATAAATTAAATAAAATTATACACAATATATTAGTACGAAAAATAAATATACCACATAGAAAAACTCCACTTGTTTTGAGGTGGAGCCCCAATATGGCCTCTAAGCCCAAAAAACATGGATTAGGGGCTTAATCCAATATTGTTTGTCACCCCATACCATTGTTACTAACATAATAACCATCACTATTGTTCCCAATCCTTGAAATGTGTCCCCAAATTCTCTTGTGTCGAAAGGATTCCACTTACAGGGCATATATCACGTTTTTAGGCCCTATGCATGGCATTTGAACCCAAAAGTAAGGATTAAGGAATACATTCTTGATTTTCAACTTCAAACCATGGGTTTGGCCACAAGGAATATTCACATTGCACTTGGTCCTTGAAATTTGGTACATCTTCCTCTCGTAGGTAAAAATTACACATGTCGAGTTTGTACAATGGTCCAAGGCTTGGTTCATGGCCTATGAGTCCCAAAATCATGGATTAAGGGATAAATCCATGGTTTTTGGCCCAATCCATGGCTTATGTCACAATAACCATCCTTTTTGAAATTAATCATTGAATTTGGGACCTAAATCCTCTTGTAGGGAAAATATTCTAATTGCAGGGAATATATTATTGTTTGAGGCTCTAGTACATGAGTTTTGAGACCTAAAATCATGGATTAAGGGATAAATTTATAGGTTCCATTTCAAATCCATGGGTTTGGTAAAACAAGGCTTGGTTAGTTGTCAAATAACATGAGTTAATATTCCGCCAACCAAGGTTCAAATTGTAAGTTTTAAATCTTTGAAGTGATATGATACATACAAATTCTTAAGAAAAATACTAGGAAGAATAACATTGACATATCCATAATACATAGATATTTACTTTGGAAAACCTTAATCAATAAAACCAACAAAACTTAGAGTTGCACCTATTTATTCTTCATTAACTTGACTATACACAATAAAATATCTTAAGTATTCCACAACATCCAAAATCCTAACTTCCTGAATTAGATTATAACCCTAATCCCTTAACCAAGAATAGATTACAATGGGACAAAACACCATTAGTTGAAACATGCTAAAAAACTAACCAAAAACAACATAATTTGTTTTGGGGGGATCTACCCCTAAACCCCTAAGAAGGGGGGGCTTGCCCAACCTCCATTTCCACCCCCTTATCACACTTGATGCATACAAACACCTCATAGAGATATCCGTGAAAATAATATAAGGCATTTCCAACACAAATCCCAAATCCCATTAGAGACATATTTTCCTTTGATAGGCTAGCAAAAAAACATAAAATATCCACTTATTGTAGTTGGACCCATGTTCAA
The DNA here is from genome assembly GCA_010110895.2 of Picea sitchensis. NCBI lineage: Eukaryota > Viridiplantae > Streptophyta > Pinopsida > Pinales > Pinaceae > Picea > Picea sitchensis. Next base: position 107,087 of record SNQJ01S0058285.1, on the reverse strand, counting down.
GTTTTTGGTGACTGGAAAAACATATACCCCTAGTCAAGGTTGAATACTAGAAGAATTTGTTTTGTGAGTTAAGATGCATAAATACAATTTTAATATTTTATATACAATGATCTTGATTACATGTATCGATCAAATAAATTCATGAAAATACCATGTCTTTGGCCACATAAACCATATTCATTATTTTGAGTTCTTGAAAATTTAGAACATATTCCTTCTATAGGGATTGTAATGTGGTTAAGGGTCATGTGCATGACCACTGAGCCCAATAGTAATGGATTATGGCCTATATCCATAGTTTTCATAAATTCAAACCACACTTTATCACATAAAACTATTATCGCTAAAAGTTTCACTTGTAAATCCTATACCATGGTTCATGATATCGTTCATAGCATTCACTTTCTCCACTCAAGGCCTCATTTTGGGCCTTATTTGTTTTCTAAAAAGAAATAAACAATTAATAAAATAAAAAATAAAAAAAATCATATAGCATGTTGTATGTTAACATATAACATATAGATGTTATATTGAAATATAACAAACACTTTGAGCCTCACACAATAATAAACCTTTTGAAGTAGACTAGTGGACCTCTTTTGAAAAAAAACCCATTGAACTAGTGTGAGGAGGTACCTGCACCAAGAAATAGTTGACACATTGAGGAGGATCCCATTGTATTGGAGCTTGTATTTGACTTGTGGACACCTTTTATACACAGATCCCACCAAAATAGAAGAAGGAGGAGCCTTCCTGTGTTGAGAACTAGCTCTTGAAGAGGAATATAAATGGCACCTAAAACTAGTTTAAGTGAAAAAATTCATATCCTTTGGGGTTGAGTCAATTTTGGTTTCAATCTAATATATTCTTGTCTTTGTGGTAAAGTCATTCTACCTTTAATTTGATATACATTTTTCATTTGAGGCTAAGTCAATTATTGTTCTATCCATATTTTTCTTTGTTATTGAAGCCACTAAATCCAAATAATAAAGAATCCCTTGAAGTCCCTTATTCCCCATTTTGAAGCATCACAAATAGGGAAAAATCCCTATAAACCTTAAAATTCTGACTACGAGATGGGATTATATATGCTAACATTCAATAGTGCTTCTAAAACCAACTTGGTAACCTCATTGATGCTCATACATATATATCTCCCATTTAGGGTCAATATTAGGACCATTGTCAAAACACAGAATGCCCTTGTTGGTTTCCTCATGCAAGACACATTTACAAAGTGAGATTCACTTTTACTCAACCCTATCCAGTTGTAAATTAGTGTTCCAAATGAAGGATACACTACTACTGATATTGCTATATCCTAGTTGTAAACATTTGATGCAGGAGCATCTTTCAAAGTCAACTCAGTAATTGACCTCTAGAAGGTCTTAGGAATTTATGAGAGGAAGTTGCTTTCCTATATGTTATAGAATTTTGTAATTTGATTATTTTCCTAAGGTTGTCATAGTTCCAGAAGTGTGTTTATGGGGAAATAATGTTTGACATGTAATGTAACAAATTAGACAATTTAGCATATTGTTGTGTAATTTAGGGATGCATTTTGGTTTTTTGATTTTTTTGAGGATACAAATCCATCCCTTAAGGATTTGATCGATTCCTCTCCATAATGTTAGAAATTATAACTCAGATATACACTAAGTCATAAACAGATTTCAACCTCCTACAAAGCTTCAATAGTAAAGAAATAATCTCAACACTAAGCTACACTTTATGAGCATAAATACTAAATGACAGAGATATGAAACTAAAATAACAATGGAAATAATAATTAACAGCAGGAAAATCACTCCATATGACACTATTAATTTATGTCCAATGCCCCTGGAAAAAACCAACTTGGGGAAACCAATTCAAGGAGATTTTATTATTGAGATGTAGGAAATATTTATGAGTTTACAACAACATTAATATCAGAATTAAATACATAACTTATCTTAGCCTCCTTGCACAATATTCATCTTGAAAACAATGTCAAAAACTGCCTTGGACAATGTGCATTTGTTGTACGACCTAGTACAACCATCTCCAACTCTAAATATTCCTCGAAAATCATGCTTGAGAATTGTTGTTATGCATAGACCTCTGCCGTACGGATTTCTCACAGCAAGATTGTTTGGAAATCATGCCAAACTACTCTTGAATGATTGCCTTGATTTCCATTCCTCCCTCTTGTTGTACAACCAACATTAAATGATGTACTACCTTCACAAATATGCACTATACAGACTGATATAAATGTTGAAATTTACCTAGGGATGCATGTCAATCCTCTCCTATGGATGCATTCATATCCTCCTTGTTTCTACCCTCTTTCCTCCAAGCTCAATCTCTCTTGGGATTTGTGGTTCTTCATCTTCCCTCTCTCCTCTCCTCAAATTGTGCACCCTCTCTCCCTCAAGTGTTTCCTTTATGCAATTTTAATGTGTAACTCCTCTAACCCTTGGTCTCCCTTGAGTGACTCTTCACTTTCCCTTGAGATAAATGATCACAAATTAATCATTCATTAAGGTCGCTTGATCCAAGTGGATATCAGTGGCCACCCACCTATTCCACTGGCTTGAAAAACAATTTTCCACCTTGGCAGTTTTTCGACAGTTTTTCGGGTTCCAAACTTCTGGGGCCGTTTTGAGGCCCTAAATGACGTTTTTTAGGGATTTGGGGCCCAGGTGACTACCAAAGGATTTGACTTGGGCCAGTCGAAATTGTTCTTCTCGGTTAGACCTTTCCAATGGGCTATCATGCACCTAAAACGAAGGTCGTATGCAAAAGTTACGACCCCGGGAAGTTGATGTACTAACTTACCCAAACGGGGCCCACATGGCTTTTGGCGCTTCATCTCCTAGGGTTAGGATTTTGGATGTCTAAGGTTTTTGACATTCCTGTTTATTGTAAAAGGCCTTTAGAGCCTCATTGTAACCAACTTCTTGCGAATGAGCGTAATTGTCACATCTATTCTTAGAGATAAGCCACCACAATTCCAACAAGCTTGTTTTCCACTACATTTTACAGTTTCAACTTATTTCCTTATTGAATAGAAAACCAATTTTACTGTATCTCTGTTATTTTTTGTTAAGAATATTTTAATAATCTGTATTCATTTTGTTTTTCTCATAAAATCCGGATTAGTGGTATCAGATCAGTCCGCTCCTTGTCGTCTTAATGCATGTCCCCAACGAGGTCAAGGTACAAAGAATTGGGTCTCGAGCTTGTTTCTCTTGAGGACAAAAGATCTCGCACGCCCAAGAGAACTCTCATGGAAGGAAAAAAGAAATATGGCGGGATAGAATATCGTTTCAAAATTTTGCTTGAGGAATCCCTCACGCAACATAGGAACAAAATGATGGATAGTTTAGCGCAAATCCTTTGGCGGCTACCAGAAAGCGACGCATCTTCCTCGAGTGGAGGCGTCGCCCCCTTCAAGGGACAAATCAACTTCGATATTCCTATATTTTAAGGTAATATATATGTAGATGATATAGACAGGTGGTTGAATCTACTAGAAGGGTATTTGTTTGTCCATAACTTTTCAAATAGAGAAAATATTACTTCTGCGCTCCTCAAAGTCGTTCCCCATGTCAAATATTGGTGGGAAACTTTCTGTGAGAAAAAGGAAACATAGGAACCCTCATTATTTATAGTCACAACCACCTAGGAATCCTTCAGGGATACTATTAAGGAAGAATACTACCCTGTCGGAAGTTATGATGACTTGTATACCAAATGGGCCACACTACGCCAAGAAAGAGACCAAGCAGTGCCAGAGTTCACAAATATCTTAAATACCTTGCGCACCAAGCTGGGTATCAAATATTCAGAGTGACATTTGGTGCTCAAGTATCAAAATGCTCTGCATAGATACATCCAGAACGAAATGGAATTTCTAGACATCTCATCCTTGGGCACGACCTACCGATATGCCATCAAAATCAAGCAGAAGCTCAAACAAAATACACGATAATTTGGGCCTGGGAACCCCTCATAGCAAAAGCCAGGAAAGGGAGGCCCCAACCCACAGAACAAAGGACAAATCAAATATGGGCAGTATCAGGACAACCAGTCCAAGACACAATCAAAGAAGGACACCAGAAATACAAAGAAATATACCAGGAAGTGGTGCGACTTCCATAAGATCCCTTGGAATAACACTACTGATTGCCGCTCAAAGTATTCACTGGTGGCCGAAGTGAAATCCTCTAAATTAGATGCGGGTTCTGACTTTGAGTCAGAACCAGAAAGGGGAAGACAGATTATTGACGTGGAACCCAGTGCCATTGTTGCTACCACCAAGCTCTAGCTTGATGAACTAGATAAGAAAAAATAAGGAGAGCACCTCTTCCATTCACAGATGTGGGTAAAAGGCACCCTAATGCACTTCATCATTGATAACAATAGCTATAAGAACATCATCTCAGCAGAGGTTGTCAAGCAGTTGGCCCTGCCGATAACACCGCACCCACAACCCTACACCATTGGATGGCTCTACTAAGGAAGCGATCTCTGCGTCAACCAACAGTGTCGACTAGCGTATGACATCAAGCCCTTCAAAGATGAGGTATTGTGTGATGTTTCTCCTCTTGAAGTTTGTAATGTTATTTTGGGACAACCTTATTTATGGAAACGTCATGCTTTATATGAGACTAGCCCTCGTAGTGTTATTATTACTTTGAACAGGAAATTGAATAGGATACCTGAGGCAGTCCCTCATAGTGATATTTCCTTGATCTCTACCAAGAAATGCATGAAGGGAATCTCTCAGACCAAGAAATTTTTCTTCTTCATGATTCTCTCTCAGAGTGAGCGAAAGATCGTAGTCACATCCAGGGCCTTTGCAACTGATCTCTCCACACAACAAAAGAAAGTGGATAAGGTCATGGAATAATACTCAGATATATTCTCCTTTCCTACCGGGGTACCTTTGTACTGTCAGGTCAAGCATCCCATTGATCTGACCCCAGAAGCACCGCTACCCAATGGGCCAGTCTACCGCTGCTCTCTATTAGAAAAATAGGAGATCAAGAGGCAGATCCAAGAAATTCTCCACAAGGGACACATCCATCCCAGATCATCACCTTGTAGGATCCCAATCGTGTTGGTGCAGAAGAAATATAGGACCTGGTGACTCTGCATTGATTACCGGGCCCAGACTTGGGCAGAACACTTGCAACATATTCAACAGGTTTTGCACACCCTATGGCAGCACAAACTATATGAAAACTTGGAAAAATGATCCTTTGGCATGGACAACTTCCATTACTTGGGATACATCGTTCATCAACATGGTGTGCATGTGGATCTAGCCAAGTTCCAGGTCATCTATGACTAGCCTGCCCCAACCACACTCACTGAAATTTAGAGCTTCTTGGGACTCGCCAATTTCTATCGTAGTTTTGTGCTGAGATTCTCTCATATCACATGCGCCCTCAGCCAAGTAACTAGGGGTAGTAGTAAGGAAAAATTTGTGTGGGCATGTCCCAACAACAAGCCTTCGATGAATTGAAGAATCATTTGTGCTCATCCCCAATACTTTCATTACCGGACTTGCAACACACCTTTGAGATGGAGACATATGCTTCAGACTATGCTGTGGGCTTCGTTCTCACTCAGCACGACCATCCCATGGCATATCATAGTGAGACACTATCATATGTTGTCCATAAGTACCCAACTTACAAAAAAGAAATGTACTCCATTGTGAAAGCTTGTCGCCGGAGGAGACATTACATTCTTGGGAAGGAGACAATCATCCACACTGATCACAAGCCACTACAGTTCATGCAGACCCAAGGAAAATTGTGGAATGACCGCCATTAGAAGTGGTCAACATACTTACAACATTTCCACCTCAACATAAAGTATAAAACAGGAAGTACCAACTGAGATGTTGACTGCCTTAGCCAACCACGGTGCTAGACTCTTGCGACCATGAGACCTCCATATGTCCCCACCTCTACGAGATAGACCCTGACTTCTCCACCACCTACCAAATGTTGGGTGCCAACTCAGTGGTCACTAATTTCCATCTTTAGGACAGGTTGTTGTGCCATTTGGGCCATATATTTGTTCCATCAAGAGAGTGTGCAGGGCTGATTTGGGAATCTCACTACAGTCAGGTGGCAGGACACTTTGGAATTGAAAAGATAGTGGCAGTGATACAAAAACATTTCTATTGGCCAAAGCTTTGACAAGATGTCAGCAAGTATATCAAGTCCTGCACCGCCTGCACTATTTCCAAACCGACCACTAAGAAATAGGGCCTGTACACCCCTCTTCCTACTCCTGACAGGCCGTGGGAATCCATCTCAATGGACTACATGTCAGGCCTCCCATCCACCAAGAGGGGAAATGACTATGTTTTTGTGGTTGTTGATCGCTTTTCCAAGATGGTGATTCTAGCCGCCTGGAAGAAGAACATCACAATAGAAGCAACTGCCAAGATCTTCTTTGAATGAGTATGGGTACATTTTGGGATCCCACAAACCATTATCTCAGACCGTGACAGTCGATTCCTTAGCTCATTTTGGTTGAGCCTCTGGTCACTATTGGATACCAAGATCACCAAATCCACGACCTTCCACCCCCAGACAAATAGCCAAATTGAGTTCGTCAATTGGATGGTCGTACATATCCTGTGTGTTGGCATGTTTACAGGCAGGTGTGCTTGTCATTGATGGCAAGATCAGAGTATGCAGCAATGGAAAAACAGGGACAACGTAAGCTCAAAAGGATTAGCGCAGAGTCACACGCAGTGCGTAGGTGTGCACCAGGGATGAGGCTAACTCATTGCCAAAGCTCAAGAGAGATAACATACTCAGGATCTTAGACGGATCAAAGGTCGAGGCCTTTGACACTTAGAAATTATTCCAAGTTAGGAGGATGTGTAAGCCCGGGAGGAGAAGCGACAGTGATCTTTGGATCCCATTGAGAATTCCCGACGAACGTCATATTTGAGCCCGAGGTCCGACCGGCATTGGATCCAAGAGAACCTGCACATTCTTTAAAGAGCAAGGTGAAGTGGGGTTATGAAATCCCGAAGGCAGGAGGACAGTTTTAGATACCGGGAGTTGTAAGAGTCGAGACTCTTCATCATCAGGAGTCTCGGAATCGTGAAATGCGAAACATCGAAATCCTGAAAGAAGGAGGATAGTTTCGAATACTGGGAGTTGGAAGAGTCGAGACTCTTCATCATCAGGAGTCCTGGAATCACAAAATACGAAACCCCGAAAACCCAAAACAGGCACATCGACCGGAGGTTCGGATACCAGGAGTTGGAGGAGTTAAGAGTCGAGACTCTTCATCACAGGAGTCCCGAAGTCGCGAAATGCGAAATGACGAAACACCTTTTTGTGTAGATTTCGGATACTGAGAGATGGAGCGTCAAAACACTTCATCACAAGGAATGTCAGAATGCCGAAATGTTGAAATGCGAAAAACACCTTTTGGTGTTGGTTTCAGATACTAGGAGTTGGAGTGTCGAAACACTTTGCAACAGGAATGCCGAAATGACAAAACGCCGAAATTCATTTTCAAATAAGGCTATGGTCACTGCTGGTGGTCACATCGTCGAAGAGCTGTAGAGAAGAACTTGAAGAGACAAGCTCCATTTCAAAGTTTGGGACATGGAGAGTCGAGACGACTCATCACAGAATCCCCAAAATGCGAAATGTGAAATACATGTTCAGAATTGGCCCTTGGTCATAACCCATGGTCACATTGATGAAGGATCAAGGGAGGAGGTAGCACGACTCTAATATCCAGTTCATAGATCGCGACTTGGAGATTCAATATGCCTCACCACAGGGATGTCAAAAGGCCGAATTGCGAAATGGTGAAATAAGCGCGAGACCCATCATTTATGATCCAATGGTGCAGGTTATTTAGGAATATGATCGAAGGGCTACTATTGATATTCACAGTTAATCGATCAATGGTGATTCAGTTGCTGAAGTGGTCTTTGGAGGTTCATAGTGTAACTCCTAGAAACCACTGATGGTTTCTGCCAGAGGACTCGAAGAGACTTCTGTGTGATTTCCAGAGGAGCTGAAGAGTCTCAAGGAATCTGCCAGTGGAATGAAGATTGTTCGTAGAGGCAATTGACAGATGGATGAGCGTTGAAGCATGTAACTGAAATAGAGAGGATGAGCTCGACTGTGATAGAGAAGACAAAGAGTCTCGACTATTGGAGAGGCTAAGGAATCTCAGCATAACACCTTGTGATGATGGACACATGGTTTTAATAGCCAGAGAAGCTGAAGAGTTGCAATGATGAACAGGCAGAGCACTCAACATGAAGAGCATGCAGAAGCATTGTGAACAAGAGATGCACAAGGTGCATAGAGACTATAAGAAGGCAGAATAAAGAATAGATGGTTATTGTTGTTGAGAGGGATTCAGGAGTGTACAAGGAAGAGTGTGCAACAACTAAAATACAGAGAAGAGGAATGGTGCATTGAATTGACATGGCGCACAGAGCATAAAAGGAAGAAGCACAGAAAGTGCAAGGCATGTGTGCAGTAGGACAGTGAGACACTAAAGGAAGGCTGAGGTGCTCTTGTAGAGAAAAACAGAAGATCATAAATCACAATAAGATGCAGACAGAGAGACATTGATATAGGAGAGCATAGCAACATAACAGAACAATGATAAGCCTGGTAAGCCAATGATAAATATTGTATCATTGTGATAAATTTATATATAACATATTTTATATTTTAGGGTGAAAGGGAGGTGCTAGGGAGGATTATTGTCCTCAGAGGTTCAAGTGGGTGATTGAACACAGGGAGTTGTAGCTTCCATCTGGTTGCAGCCAGAGAAACCAGGGTGGCAGAGTGGTGTAAGGGAGAACTGTTGTTCTCTGTTATACAAGTTGGTGCCTGTGTGACTGGAAGTTGGTGCTTCCATCTAGTTGGTGCTAGAACACTTAGGGATTTGGTGCTTCCTTCTAGTGGGTGATAAAGAAACCGAGGAGTTGGTGCTTCCTTCTAGTAGGTGATAGAGAAAACAAAGAGTTGGTGCTCTCAACAAGTTGCAGCTTGCAAAACAGAGGTTATAGTCTCATTATGAGTTGGTGCTCATAAGTATGATAATGTATAGAATGTAAAGATTACTTATCATATAAAGAAGAAGAGGTTTTTACCCTTTATGGG
>SNQJ01S0058285.1:82538-96985 GCA_010110895.2 Picea sitchensis | reverse complement strand
TGATTTTGGTGGGGGAAAATGCATGATTGATATACCTTTATGAAACTCCGTCCTTTTATAACAATTATTCTCTAATTTATATAAATCATTCACTTTTTCCTTTGTTTTTTTTGTTCATTAAGTGAATATAATTCATCTATATGTGCTTCAAGTTGTTCTACCTCTAACGCTCTGAGTTAGCTTTGACGACAACATAAAGAAAAAATCATATAAAAACTAAGCAAGTACATGAGGTGATTTATAAGCTATAATTAAAATGTCATGGTCAATATTTAGTTGAAATCAAGACCATCATATGATTATCCATTATATATATTATTTGTTGAAATGTGTTTCACTATTACATGTAGGTGGTTGTCATCTCAAGAAATACATAAAAAAGATATCGGGTATTGGAAGAGAACAATTCTTCATCTAATGTATGAAATACAAGTGAATTTATCTTTGATATTATCATGCACAAGAGAACTACCTCATTGTTGATATCTTTTCTTCTTAAGGACAAGAGACAAACTCATAGGGTGTTTTTATGGAAATTCAAAAATACCCTCTGCATTTTTAAAGAGGTGGTGCTTTTCTATTTCTCACTCGGATAATAATTATGTACAAATTTATAAACAATGGATTTATCATTCATCACACTAATTCTTGATAGTGGAGCAAGTAGAGAACAATTTGAAACATAAAGAATTTTTAAATCATAAGGAAATAAAAAAAATCATAACATTGTATCATATCCATCTCCATATCATGGCAAGACACAACAATATGTTTGAAGCAAAATGAACAAAACAAAGAGCAACAAAGATGGTCCTTTTAAAGAAATGTAAATCGTTTAACAACTTTCATATCATAGGTATGTAAATGAAACTCACTCTCGATATTTCATGCTTAAATAGAAGTTTGAAACCACAAAAGTCATGAACCCCAAGATATCTCTCTATGGGATTTCAAAAATAAGTACAAATTGGCTATTCAATATCAAATAAAATGTGTGGAACAACTTGGCACTACACAATATTCCATATAATTAAATGAGAAATAGGAAATGTATTTACCCTAGTGGGATGGGATGAATCTCTCGTGGATCATATATCAGGAAGAGAAAACCTGGAAGACAAAAGAACACAATTAGAAATCAGTCTCACACACAACAATACTTGAATAATGAGACTGGATGATTTGCAATATGGGAAAGAAAATAAATAAGAGAGTTTCTTCAGACAAGCTTTTACTCACAAAAATGGAAGCAAAGAAGAACCCTTTGTGACTCTTTTGCGTTCTTTATATAAGAAGGAGCATGCCTAGCGAAATCATCATAGATGTTTCTTCTATATTCAATATTACAGTGGGTTAACGATTTATTTTAACACACCACTCAACCACTCTTGAATATAGTCATGTAACGATGCTACAATTATGAAAATATCTATGAATAGTAAATTCCCTTTGTAAATGTGAACTTAGATATTTGTGCCCCCCAACTGGGACCCACTTTAGGCATTCACGCATTTTATTTTAATAAACCATTTTCAAAAAATAATTTACTACCAAGCTAGAAATATTCAAAACAATATTTTGATTTTCAGGGAATGATAACTATCATTTCAACCATGAAAACCATTTCCAGGTTATTCTTCATAGCTCTATATTTCCAATGAGCTCTTATTTTCCCAATTTGGACATCGAGATAAAAAATTACGGCTGCCTTATTGATCCCACATGAATTGTGGGAGGGAACTCATAACATATTTATAAATATGTGGCATCTCCATATTATTTGTGTGTGAAGTAGAGAGAGAGCCATGGAACATTGTGTAGCTTGTGCATAGTCTATTTTTTGGTAGCCACCCCACCACCCAATCATCATGCCAAGTTATCTCTATCCAACCCATACATTCCAAGTGTCACTTAGATATAGGTGTGCCAAAGAAAAAATGAGGTGGGGGGGGGGGGAAGTTAGGATATGAGAATGCATAGTTCTAAGTGTTAAGGATAATGCATGTGAGGAGGAGGATATGCAGAGAAGAGGACATGGGAAATAAAATAAGTGTAAAACGTAGTAAAACTCAATAAAACTCTAAATCATGTGGGTGCAATTTGAGTGACGCAGAAATGCTGGTATGCGGGGATGCTAGTACTTGGTCAATGGGGGTTTGCAGGGATGCAGGTACTTGGTCAATGCAGGGATGTGAGTATGTAGGTGCGGTTGTTTTTGGGATGTAGAATGTGGGGATGCAGGTGATTCCACATATGCATGTAAAACTTAGTAAAACTTAATAGGGTTTGTGGGTATGCAGGTGAAAGGGTTTGGAAAATGTAGAGAAGAAATAGGGGAGGATAAATAAAATTAATAAAAATAACTTTAGGGTGCAGGGGTTTGGACAATTCAAAGAATAAATAAGGGAGGGTAATAAAAAGAATAAAAATAGCTTGTGGATAAATAGAGGGTGCATGTGACTCCACATCCACGTGTAAAACTTAGTAAAACTTAATAAGGTTTGTGGGTACGAGGGTGTGAGGGTTTGGACAATGTGAAGAAGAAATAACTTAATAGGGTTTGTGGGTATGCAAGTGTGGGGTTTTGGAAAAGGCAGAGAAAAAATAAGGGAGTATAAATAAAAATAATAAAAGTAGCTTGCAGAGAAATAAGGGAAAGTGGAAAATAGTAAAGCGCGGTTGGTATAAAAATAATAAAACTCAATATAAAAATAATAAAATGGAGAGAAATAAAAATAATAAAATGCAGAGAAATAAGGAAAATTATGAAAATGACTAAGTGTTGGGGAGTTAAGGGGTATGATTTGAGGAATGCGGAGGGAAAAATGGAGTTTGCGAAAATGCAGAAGATGTGAGAAAATTGGCAATATCTTGGGCATATGACCTCCGTTTTTTTATTTTGTAAAATGATGGACGAAACTAACACATAGGGATATCCAATGTGTGGATAGTCACAACAAATTTCCTTATTTTTGGTATTATTTTTATTTCTCTCTTTTCAAAAGAGAAACCATCCCCTTTTTCCTTGCGTAAAGAAGAATTGCGGCATTAAAACTGATTCCTAATTCTTAAATACTTGTCGTGTCTTCATGATTAGTAGGTGACAATCAAGTGGAACTTTCCAAATTTTAAAATTTGGTCTCCAATTGATTAAGTATGAATCAAAATCACTCTAGTTGATGGGTGACAAGAAAACACATCAACACTCATTCACTTGGTTGAGGAGATTGAAATATGTGGACCTACTCACACACAACCAATGTGGTTGGTGGAGAGGAATTTGAATGCATTTTTTAGACATATATTACATCCCAAGGGAAATATGGATTATATGTTGATTCTCCTCACATATGGGATGACAAGTACACCGAAAAATTTGAGGGGAGGTATTTCTTGGAAAAGGGGTTGAGAATAAAATTAAAGGTGGGTGCTGAAGTCTTTGTATATATCTTCATAAATGAATTATTGTAATGTTCGTTACTTAAATTTAATTATAATTTCTTTCAAAAGGTGAAAAATAGGATGCAATACATATTTACATTGCAAATAATATTTGATTACATGAAGGTATGGATAGAATGATGTGAAGAAGCTAATGGTAAGATGTCATGGAGTGGGGTGTTTGAATTTATTTGACAAGTGTTATTGGACAAGGATCCCATGTTATGTACAAGGAAATTGATTTAGATTTTGGTGCAAAAGATAAAAATGAATGTGTTATCATTTTCCTTGAGTTTTTTTCTCATTGATTTTCCCTATAATGATGACTTGACCATGCCTTCTTAACATATGTGATGTAGGTAATCATTATGAAGAAATGTGCTTTGTTTGTTGTAAATATCACATCAAATGTTTCGATGATAATAAGAAAACCTTATATTGTGGAATAAACACAAGTTTCCAAGTGACTAATATATCTCGTAAGAGTGACAAACACTCAGTCACATATGATCTTAGATGTTATGGCTATTTGGAAGATATATCAGAGTTTGACTTTAAATCCTTCAAATTTTTTCTCTTTGAGGTCCAATGGTATAGATTGTTTGCTAGGTATTGAAATATATTTTATTGACCATGGAAATGGTTTTATAGTAATTAATACTGCCAATCACAAGTCAAGTATAGAGCCATATTCCCTTCCTACCTAATATGAGTAGGCATTTTATTCACTAGTTCATAGACTAGGCTAGTCATTTGTTACCATATATGATCCAAGAGGAAGGCCTATAAAGTATGTACTTAAGCTATTCTAGAGTAGGAAGATGATGGGGTTCATGATAAATATATGGTTGATGAAGTTGTAGTGGAGCATGAACAAATTGTTGCAGAAGAAGATTGGGATCTTGAAGAAGCATCATATGAGGGACTTTAAGAAGTAGACTATTTGGACAATGAGCCTTCAAATAATCATCATGTTGACAAAGATGATGAGGTTCAATTTAGTCTCGATGATGATATGGAAGACATCCTAGATATGACTATATATACTTATTTTAATGATTTGGGAGGATTGGATATGGATTCTAATCTCGACGAGTTAGATTATATTAAGGATTATGTTTCAAGATAACTTTGATAAATATATGTAATAAAAATTGATTAAAGTTGCGATCAATTTTAATATTTTTTTATTTATACATCCAATGAAAAAATGGTTCAATCATTGATTTTTTTTTCTCCATAATGAACATAATTGTGTTGAATGTGGGTATTAAATACTAACCCACCTAATCAATTTATTTTGAAGAACTTTAACCCCAAATATAGTAGTGTCAATAGGAAGATGGTATATTTGATTAAGAGATAAGACCCCATCACTAGCTAGGAGAGGGGAATTTCTAGGTGATTTTCATGCTTTCCATGTAGGTATTTGGACCTAAATTTATATGGAAAAAGTTAAAACCCCCTATGGATATTTCTCTCCTCTCTAAGATTTCCAATAAGCCATCAATAACTTAATTTTGAGTTCAGTGCCAAAATTCATGTCCTTGGAATGAGTTGTTGGCATCAAAAGGCCAATACAAGAGTAACCAAGGATGTCCATAGAATATCATTAAAAAACTAAAGATATAACAATAACCAAGTTGCTCAAATAAATGGATCAGATAAGTCAACATCATGTATCACTAAAGGTGAAGCACATGCCACATCATTAATATATGTACCATTTAAGGGAGCATTATATCTCATCTCCACTAACTCATGTCCACATAGTCTTCTAAATACAAAAGTGTAAGACATCAAGTAATACAAAATAATCCACGAATCCTAAGTACAATATATAATAGAAGTGAAAGTAGGAAACACACACACAAAAAAATAAAAAAAAAATAAAACAATAAATAAATAAAATTATACACAATATATTAGTAAGAAAAATAAATATACCACATAGAAAAACTCCACTTGTTTTGAGGTGGAGCCCCAATATGGCCTCTAAGCCCAAAAATCATGGATGAGGGACTTAATCCAATATTGTTTGTCGCCCCATACCATTGTTACTAACATAATAACCATCACTATTGTTCCCAATCCTTGAAATGTGTCCCCAAATTCTCTTGTGTCGAAAGGATTCCACTTACATGGCATATATCATGTTTTTAGGCCCTATGCATGGAATTTGAACCCAAAAGTAAGGATTAAGGAATACATTCTTGATTTTCAACTTCAAACCATGGGTTTTGCCACAAGGAATATTCACATTGCACTTGGTCCTTGAAATTTGGTACCTCTTCCTCTTGTAGGTAAAAATTACACATGTAGAGTTTGTACAATGGTCCAAGGCTTGGTTCATGGCCTATGAGTCCCAAAATCATGGATTAAGGGATAAATCCATGGTTTTTGGCCCAATCCATGGCTTAGGTCACAATAACCATCCTTTTTGTAATTAATCATTGAATTTGGGACCTAAATCCTCTTGTAGGGAAAGCATTCTAATTGCAGGGAATATATTACTGTTTGAGGCTCTAGTACATGAGTTTTGAGACCTAAAATCATGGATTAAGGGATAAATTTATAGGTTCCATTTCAAATCCATGGGTTTGGTAAAACAAGGCTTGGTTAGTTGTCAAATAACGTGAGTTAATATTCCGCCAACCAAGGTTCAAATTGTAAGTTTTAAATCTTTGAAGTGATATGATACATACAAATTCTTAAGAAAAATACTAGGAAGAACAACAATGGCATATCCATAGTACATAGATATTTACTTTGGAAAACCTTAATCAATAAAACCAACAAAACTTAGAGTTGCACCATGGATGATTTTAGGGGCTAAATTTCACTCATGGGCTAATTTTCCATGGTTTTTCCCAAAAAATGATTCGCTATTCTAAAAATGATTCGCCCAAATTTTATAGGATAAAGTTATGTTACCTTAAAAATAGCCAAAATTTTATACAAACTATATAAAATCATTAGAAATTTGAATATTTTTACAAAAATATCGCCAACATTTTATAGTTAGCATATGAAGGATTAGTAAGATTTGCCAAGGTTTCTACATTTTAAAATAAATTTCCATCCTTAAAATCATCCTTGAGTTGCACCTCTCTATTATTCATTAACTTGACTATACACAATAAAATATCTTAAGTATTCCACAACATCCAAAACCCTAACTTCCTGAATTAGATTATAACCCTAATCCCTTAACTAGGAATAGATTACAATGGGACAAAACACCATTAGTTGAAACATGCTAAAAAACTAACCAAAAACAACATAATTTGTTTTGGAGGGATCTACCCCTAAACCCCTAAGAAGGGGGGGCTTGTCCAACCTCCATTTCCACCCCCTTATCACACTTGATGCATACAAACACCTCATAGAGATAACCATGAAAATAATATAACACATTTCCAACACAAATCCCAAATCCCCTTAGAGACATATTTTCCTTTCATAGGCTAGCAAAACTACATAAAATATCCACTTATTGTAGTTGGACCCATGTTCAAGTTTTTGGTGACTGGAAAAACATATACCCCTAGTCAAGGTTGACTACTAGAAGAATTTGTTTTGTGAGTTAAGATGCATAAATACAATTTTAATATTTTATATACGATGATCTTGATTACATGTATCGATCAAATAAATTCATGAAAATACCATGTCTTTGGCCACATAAACCATATTCATTATTTTGAGTTCTTGAATATTTAGAACATATTCCTTCTATAGGGATTGTAATGTGGTTAAGGGTCATGTGCATGACCATTGAGACCAATAGTAATGAATTATGGTCTAAATCCATAGTTTTCATAAATTCAAACCACACTTTATCACATAAAACTATTATCACTAAAAGTTTCACTTGTAAATCCTATACCATGGTTCATGATATCGTTCATGGCCTTCACTTTCTCCACTCAAGGCCTCATTTTGGGCCTTATTTGTTTTCTAAAAAGAAATAAACAATTAATAAAAT
This sequence comes from Picea sitchensis, assembly GCA_010110895.2. Taxonomy (NCBI): domain Eukaryota; kingdom Viridiplantae; phylum Streptophyta; class Pinopsida; order Pinales; family Pinaceae; genus Picea; species Picea sitchensis. Next base: position 89,556 of record SNQJ01S0058285.1, on the reverse strand, counting down.
AAAAAATAAAAAAAATCATGTAGCATGTTGTATGTTGACATATAACATATAGATGTTATATTGACATATAACAAACACTCTGAGCCTCACACAATAATAAACCTTTTGAAGTAGACTAGTGGACCTCCTTTAAAAAAAACCCATTGAACTAGTGTGAGGAGGTACATGCACCAAGAAATAGTTGACACATTGAGGAGGATCCCATTGTAGTGGAGCCTGTATTTGACTTGTGGACACATTTTATACATAGATCCCACTAAAATAGAAGAAGGAGGAGCCTTCCTGTGTTGAGAACTATCTCTTGAAGAGGAAGATAAATGGCACCTAAAACTAGTTTAAGTGAAAAAATTCATATCTTTTGGGGTTGAGTCAATTTTGGTTTCAATCTAATATATTCTTGTCTTTGTGGTAAAGTCATTCTAGATTTAATTTGATATACATTTTTCATTTGAGGCTAAGTCAATTATTGTTCTATCCATATTTTTCTTTGTTATTAAAGCCACTAAATCCAAACAATAAAGAATCCCTTGAAGTCCCTTATTCCCCATTTTGAAGCATCACAAATAGGGAAATCGCCCTATAAACCTTAAAATTCTGACTATGAGATGGGATTATATATGTTAACATTCAATAGTGCTTCTAAAACCAACTTGGTAACCTCATTGATGCTCATACATATATATCTCCCATTTAGGGTCAATATTAGGACCATTGTCAAAACACGGAATGCCCTTGTTGGTTTCCTCATGCAAGACACATTTACAAAGTGAGCTTCACTTTTACTCAACCCTATCCAGTTGTAAACTAGTGTTCCAAATGAAGGATACACTACTGTTGATATTGCTATATCCTAGATGTAAACATTTGATGCAGGAGCATCTTTCGAAGTCAACTCAGTAATTGACCTCTAGAAGGTCTTAGGAATTTATGAGAGGAAGTTGGTTTCCTATATGTTATAGAATTTTGTAATTTGATTATTTTCCTAAGGTTGTCATAGTTCTAGAAGTGTGTTTATGGGGAAATAATGTTTGACATGTAATGTAACAAATTAGATAATTTAGCATATTGTTGTGTAATTTAGGGATGCATTTTGGTTTTTTGGTTTTTTTGAGGATATAAATCCATCCCTTAGGGATTTGATCGATTCCTCTCCATAATGTCAGAAATTATAACTCAGATATACACTAAGTCATAAACAGATTTCAACCTCCTATAAAGCTTCAATAGTAAAGAAATAAACTCAACACTAAGCTACACTTAATGAGCATAAATACTAAATGATAGAGATATGAAACTAAAATAACAATGGAAATAATAATTAACAACAGGAAAATCACTCCATATGACACTATTAATTTATGGCCAATGCCCCTGGAAAAAACCAACTTGGGAAAACCAATTCAAGGAGATTTTATTATTGAAATGTAGGAAATATTTATGAGTTTACAAAAACATTAATATCAAAATTAAATACATAACTTATCTCAGCCTCCTTGCACAATATTCATCTTGAAAACAATGTCAAAAAATGCCTTGGACAATTTGCATTTGTTGTACGACTTGTACGACCCAGTACAACCAGCTCCAACTCTAAATATTCCTTGAAAATCATGCCTGACAATTGTTGTTATGCATAGACCTATGTTGTACGGATTTCTCACGGCAAGGTTGTTTGGAAATCATGCCAAACTACTCCTGAATGATTGCCTTGATTTCCGTTCCTCCCTCTTGTTGTACAACCAACATTAAATGATGTACTACCTTCACAAATATGCACTATACAGACTGATATAAATGTTGAAATTTACCTAGGGATGCATGCCAATCCTCTCCTATGGATGCATTCATATCCTCCTTACTGCTACCCTCTTTCCTCCAAGCTCAATCTCTCTTGGGATTTGTGGTTCTTCATATTCCCTCTCTCCTCTCCTCAAATTGTGCACCCTCTCTACCTCAAGTGTTTCCTTTATGCAATTTTAATGTGTAACTCCTCTAACCCTTGGTCTCCCTTGAGTGACTCTTCACTTTCCCTTGAGATAAATGATCACAAATTAATCATTCATTGAAGTCACTTGATCCAAGTGGATATCGATGGCCACCCACCTATTCCACTGGCTTGAAAAACAATTTTCCACCTTGGCAGTTTTTCGACAGTTTTTCGGGTTCCAAACTTTCTGGGCCGTTTTGAGGCCCTAAACGACGTTTTTTAGGGATTTGGGGCCCAGGTGACTACCAAAGGATTTGACTTGGGCCATTCAAAATTGTTCTTCTCAGTTAGACCTTTCCAATGGGCTATCGTGCATCTAAAACAAAGGCCGTATGCAAAAGTTACGACCCCGAGAAGTTGATGTAATAACTTACCCAAACGGGGCCCACATGGCTTTTGGCGCTTCATCTCCTAGGGTTAGGTTTTTGGATGTCTAAGGTTTTTGACATTCTTGTTTATTATAAAAGGCCTTCAGAGCCTCATTGTAACCAACTTCTTGCGAATGAGCGTAATCGTCACATCTCTTCTTAGAGATAAGCCACCACAATTCCAACAAGCTTGTTTTCCGCTGCATTTTACAGTTTCAACTTATTTCCTTATTGAATAGAAAACCAATTTTACTGTATCTCTGTTACTTTTTGTTAAGAATATTTTAATAATCTGTATTGATTTCGTTCTTCTCATAAAATCCTTATTAGTGGTATCAGATCAGTCCGCTCCTTGTCGTCTTAATCCATGTCCCCAACGAGGTCAGGGTACAAAGAATTGGGTCTCGAGCTTGTTTCTCTTGAGGACAAAAGCTATCGCACGCCCAAGAGAACTCTCATGGAAGGAAAAAATAAATATGGCGGGATAGAAGATCCTTTCAAAAATTTTCTTGAGGAAGCCCTCACGCAACATAGGAACGAGATGATGGATAGTTTCACGCAAATCCTTTAGAGGCTACCAACAAGCGACGCATCTTCCTCGAGCGGAGGCATCGCCCCCTTCAAGGTAAAAATCAACTTCGATATTCCTATATTTTAAGGTAAGATAGACGTAGATGATATAGAAAAGTGGTTGAATCTACTAGAAGGGTATTTTTTTGTCCATAACTTTTCAAATAGAGAAAAGATTACTTCTGCGCTCCTCAAAGTCGTTCCCCATGTCAAATATTGGTGGGAAACTTTCTATGAGTAAAAGGAAACATAGGAACCCTCATTATTTATAGTCACAACCACCTAGGAATCCTTCAGGGATGCTATTAAGGAACAATACTACCCTATCGGAAGTTATGAATGAATTGTATACCAAATGGACCACACTGTGCCAAGAAAGAGACCAAGCAGTGCCAGAGTTCACAAATATCTTCCATACCTTGCACACCAAGATGGGTATCAAATATTCAAAGCGACATCTGGTGCTCAAGTATCATGGTGCTCTGCATAGATACATCCAGAATGAAATGGAATTTCTGGACATCTCGTCCTTGGGCACGACCTATTGATATGTCGTCAAAATCAAGCAGAAGCTCAAACAAAAGATGCTATAATTTGGGCCTGGGAACCCCTCACAGCAAAAGCCAGGAAAGGGTGGCCCCAATGCACAGAACAAAGGACAGATCAAAGATGGGTAGTATCAGGACAACTAGTCTAAGACACAAGCAAAGAAGGACACCAGAAAGACAAAGAAATATACCAGGAAGTGGTGCGACTTCCATAAGATCCTTTGGAATAACACTATTGATTGCCCCTCAAAGTAGTCACTAGTGGCCGAAGTGAAATCCTCTGAAATAGATGCGGGTTCTGACTTTGAGTCAGAACCAGAAAGGGGAAGATAGATCATTGACGTGGAACCCAGTGCCACTGTTTCTACCACCAAGCTCTAACCTGATGAACCAGACAAGACAAAAGAAGGAGAGCACCTCTTCCATTCACAGATGTGGGTAAAATTCACCCTGATGAACTTCATCATTGATAACGGTAGCTATAAGAACATCATCTCAGTAGAGGTTGTCAAGCAGTTGGCCCTGCCGATAACGCCACACCCACAACCCTACACCATTGGATGGCTCTGCCAAGGAAGCGATCTCTGTGTCAGCCAGCAGTGTCGACTAGTGTATGACATCAAGCCCTTCAAAGATGAGGTATTGTGTGATGTTTCTCCTCTCAAAGTTTTCAATGTTATTTTGGGACAACCTTATTTATGGAAACGCCATGCTTTATATGAGACTAGCCCTCATAGTGTTATTATTACTTTGAATAGGAAATTGTATAGGATACCTGAGGCAGTCCCTCATAGTGATATTTCCTTGATCTCTGCCAAGAAATGCATGAAGGGCATCTCTCAGACCGAGAAATTTTTCTTCTTCATGATTCTCTCTTAGAGTGAGTGAAATATCGTAGCCACATCCAGGGCCTTCGCAACCGATCTCCCCACACAACAAAATAAAGTGGATAAGGTCATGGAAGAATACTCAGATATCTTCTCCTTTCCTATCGGGGTACCTCTGTACTGTCAGGTCAAGCATCCCATCGATCTGACCCTAGGAGCATCGCTACCCAATGGGCTAGTCTACCGCTGCTCTCTATTAGAAAAATAGGATATCAAGAGGAAGATCCAAGAACTGCTCCACAAGGGACACATCCATCCCAGATCATCACCTTGTGGGATCCCAATCGTGCTGGTGTAGAAGAAATACGGGACTTGGTGACTCTGCATTGATTACCGGGCCCAGACTTGGGCATAACACTTGCAACATATTCAACAGGTTCTGCACACCCTGTGGTAGCACAAACTATATGAAAACTTGGAAAAATGCTCCTTCGGTATGGACAAGGTCCATTACTTAGGCTACATCGTTGATCAACATGGTGTGCATGTGGATGTAGCCAAGATCCAGGTCATCTATGACTAGCCTGCCCCAACCACACTCACTGAAATTTAGAGCTTCTTGGGACTCGCCAATTTCTATCATAGTTTTGTGCTAAGATTCTCTCATATCACATGCTCCCTCAGCCAAGTAACTAGGGGTGTCAGTAAGGAAAAAATTGTGTGGGGCGTGTACCAACAACAAGCCTTCGATGAATTGAAGAATCATTTGTTCTCATCCCCGATACTTTCATTACCGGACTTGCAACATACCTTTAAGATGGAGACATATGCTTCAAACTATGTTGTGGGCATCGTTCTCAATCAACACTACCACCCCATGACATATCAAGTGAGACACTATCATATGTTGTCCATAAGTACCCTACTTACAAAAAAGAAATGTACTCCATTGTGCAAGCCTGTCACCCGAGGAGAAATTACATTCTTGGGAAGGAGACAATCATCCACACTAATCACAAGCCACTACAGTTCATGCAGACCCAAGGAAAATTGCTGAATGACTGCCATCAGAAGTGGTCAACATACTTACAACAGTTCCACCTCAACATCAAGTATAAAATAGGAAGTACCAACCGAGATGTTGACTGCCTTAGCCGACCACTGTGCTAGACTCTTGTGACTATGATACCTCCAGATGTCCCCACCTCTATGAGACAGACCTTGACTTCTCCACCACCTACCAAATGTTGGGCGCCAACTCAGTGGTCACTAATTTCCATCTTTAGGACGGGTTGTTGTGCCGTTTGGGACATATCTATGTTCCATCAAGAGAGTGCGCGGAGCTGATTTGGGAATCTCACTACAGTCAAGTGGCAGGACACTTTGGCGTCGAAAAGATAGTGGCAGTGCTATAGAAACATTTCTATTGGCTGAAGCTTTGACAAGATGTCAGCAAGTATATCAAGTCCTGCACCGTCTGCGCTATTGCCAAACCGACCACTAAGAAATAGGGTTTGTACACCCCTCTTCCTACTCCTAACAGGCCATGGGAATCCATCTCAATGGACTACATGTCAGGCCTCCCATCCACCAAGAGGGGAAATGACTATGTTTTTGTGGTTGTTGATCGCTTTTCCAAGATGGCAATTCTAGCCGCCTAGAAGAAGAACATCACAATAGAAGCCACTGCCATGCTCTTCTTTGAATGAGTATGGGTACATTTTGGGATCCCACAAACCATTATCTCAGATCGTGACAGTCGATTCCTTAGCTCATTCTGGTTGAGCCTCTGGTCACTACTGGATACCAAGATCACCAAATCCACTGCCTTCCACCCCTAGACAAATAGCCAAATTGAGTTCGTCAATCAGATGGTCGTACATATCCTGCGTGTTGGCATGTTTACAGGCAGGTGTGATTTTCATTGATGGCAAGATCAGAGTATGTAGCGATGGAAAAACAGGGACAACGTAAGCTCAGGAGGATTAGCGCAGAGTCGCACGCAGTGCGTAGGTGTGCACCAGGGATGAGGTTAACTCATTGCCAAAGCTCAAGAGAGATAGCGTACTTAGGATCTTAGACAGATCAAAGGTCGAGGCCTTTGACACTTAGAAATTATTCCAAGTTAGGAGGATGTGTAAGCCCGGGAGGATAAATGACAGTGATCTTTGGAACCCATTGAGAATTCCCGATGAACGTCAGATCTGAGCCTGAGGTCCGACCGACACTGGATCCAGGAGAACCTGCACAATATTTAAAGAGAAAGGTGAATTGGGGTTACAAAATCCTGAAGGCAGAAGGACAGTTTCAGATACCGGGAGTTGGAAGAGTCAAGACTCTTCATCATCAGGAGTCTCGGAATCACGAAATGCGAAACACCGAAATCCCAAAAGAAGGAGGACAATTTCGGATACCGGGAGTTGGAAGAGTCGAGACTCTTCATCATCAGGAGTCCTGGAATCGCAAAATGCAAAACCCCGAAAACCCAAAACAGGCACATCGACCGGAGGTTCGGATACCGAGAGTTGGAGGAGTCAAGAGTCGAGACTCTTCATCATAGGAGTCCCAAAGTCGCAAAATGCGAAACGCCGAAACACCTTTTTGTGTAGATTTCAGATACCGGGAGATGGAGCGTCAAAACACTTCATCACAAGGAATGACGGAATGCCGAAATGCGAAAAACACCTTTTGGTGTTTTTTTCGGATACCGGGAGTTGG
>SNQJ01S0058285.1:43143-55564 GCA_010110895.2 Picea sitchensis | reverse complement strand
TGGTGCTTCCAATGAATGTAATTATTCAAGACATATAAGAAAAAACATTCTATGGTTTTCTCCCGCTTTGGGTTTCCGCGTAAAAACACTGGTAGATTGTGTATGTGTAAGATTTTTCATTTTTTCATTGTTTATTTACTCTGCAAATATTGGATGATAATGCTACATTGATATAACACTTGCATTATATGGTTAAAAAGGATTAGATTTCTCTATTACAGATTCACCCCCCCTTTCAGTAATCCAACATGACAAATAATCCAAACTCAACCCTAGCTGAGAGAGTTGCAAGCTTGATGCTTGAGGGATAATGGAACAAATTAATTCCAGCTGAGATACGATGCGTTAATTTCCTTCCATTGAGATAATTCTAGCTGGGATGGAATCTGAGAAACCTCATTGGGGCCCTGGGTAGGGTGGATATATAGGGCTTCTACTAGTGGTTTTTGTGAAGGAGAGTGGCCTTCAAACTATTAATTTTCTCTAAGAGACTGAATGTTCCCTTGGTGGTATCATGGCCCCACACCGGGGTGGCTACTTGCAATGAGAACTAGTGCATTTGAGCCTATGGATGGGTGGAAAATTGCTCACCCTTAGTTAGTTGGCTAGCTGAAAACTCATAGTAGATAATTTTCTCTTTGTATTATATTTTATATTTTATAATCTATGTAAATGTGTATTCTTGTGCACTTGAAAGAAAAGTAATGATTTATGAACATGATGGATAAATTCATGAGCATTGAAACTCCCGTGTGATGGCCAATTCCATGCTAGTTAATTTTTATTCAATGCATGTATAGGTAACCTAAGGCCTATGGTCAATAAATCTATGAATTGGAATGAGTTTCATGTGTGTAGAGAATGAATTGCAGAGGAAACTGAAAGGATTGTAGAGTCGATGGAGTCAAACAAAGTCTTGTATAGGCCTTCTTAGAAAAATTGGATCCGGATGCAAAACCTTGACATAGTGGAACCCAAATCATGTGGAGCAGAAAGGTAGGTTCCATGTTAATGTTTGTGTCAGTTTCCATGTTGACATACACCCAATAATGGATCCACGATGGTAGATCTGGGGACAAATAGGAAGAGTTACTAGTTTATCACTTATAGGCCTGAAAGGATTGATGATTGTCGATCACGGTCAATACAAACTATTGGATCCTTCGGGAAGGTTGATTAGGAAGGGTCTGTTTGGAATTTCTAGTGGTGAATTTGCATTTTTGAAGAGGTTTGTCCAACTAAAGTAACTAATGCACACCTTCAAGCCTGAAGTAATTAAGATCCATTAGATTAGACAAATCATGGTCGTCAAATCTGTCGAGAGCTAATGGCTTGGTTAAAGTTCGTGCAATATTAAAACCCACAGTGATATGAATCATTGATTGGGGCGATCCCCCACCGTATGATCCATCAGACAACATGATGTCTTGGAAGGGCCAGATATGGAAAATAATGCCATGTGAGAAAATAATGTCCTAAGTGCCACATCAGCTGAGTGATAGGTGGAGGCCCATCATTGGGTACATGTCAGTAAGGGAAAGGGAGTCATATTTCCATGAGGAAGGAGACACATGGAAGAAAACATGTGCCCTTCCATGGTGAATTCAGGACAAAGCAAGGGGTCGATCGAAAACTTATGTGCTCGAAAGGAACAAGGACCATTGATCATGGTCGATCTCAACTATCATGTCATTTAGGAGAATACTATTGGAAAGTATCATTCGAGAAGACTTTCCCAATGGATGAGTCCGATGGAGAGATTCTGACAATGTTATAGGCTTCAGGTTTGGGAAGAATCGTGAGAAGGGTGAGTTATCTATTTTCGATGGTAATTTTTTGAACTGGAAATATTCCCACATTTTATTAGGCTTTGGGTTTTAGAAGAAACCGTGATGCATGTTAAAACGTCACCTTGATGGGAAAATCATGATAGAAAGTCTTCGATAGTCTTCGAGATGCATATATAGTCTTCGAGATGCATATTTCAGACAAAAGAACTAGGCATGGTAATACTAACAATCCCAACAGTGCAAGCCCATCATAGAGGGATTCTGACATTGTTATATATTTTAGATAGACCTTGGGGCATGGTAAAAGCGACATCTTGATGAAGGAATTCGATGGCGATAGTCTGATAGTGTTTCGGGCTTCATATTTTTGGAAATACTTGTGAATAATGGTAAGTATTGTCGCCCAATGGGAATTCTTCGATGAGGATGTTCTGATAGTATTATGGGCTTCAAAATCCCAATGGCCTCTATCCAATGGGTTAGAAATAGGTACACGTTAGCTAGCAAGCGCAATATAGGTATTGAGTCAAAGGAACTTTAAAGGGGCATAAATTCTTGTCTGGAGATTGGATTTGAGCATAGTTACAGTAATTTGAAAAATATCAAAGAGAAGATTTGTTCTATAAGCTAGGAATCGGAGTTGGAGTGATATATAAGAAGATAAACTTTGAACATCTCACCAACATAATAAATCTTAGGGAGCGGGTGTGTTACACTTAGCCAAACTAGAATAAGGAGGATCCCACCTATGTTGAGAAATAACTCTTGAAGAGAAGGATACATGACATCTAAGACTAGTGTAAGTGAAAAAATTCATATCTTTTGAGGTTGATTCAATTTTGGGTTCAATTTAATGTATTCTTGTATTTGTAGTAGAGTCATTATGGATTTAATTTGATATATTTTTTCATTTGAGGCTAATCCAATATGGTTCTATCCATTTTTTTCTTTTTCACCTAAGTCACTAAATCCAAACCATAAATAAAACCTTGAAGTCCCTTATTCCCCATTTTGAAGCATCACAAATAGAGATAGCTCCCTATATACCTTAAAAGTCTCCCTTTGAGATGTGGTTATAGATGCTAACATTCAATAGTGATTCTACAACCAAATTGGTAACCTCATTGATGCTCATACCTATATACCTCCCATTTAGGGTTAATATTAGGACCATTGTCAAAACATGGAATTCCATTGTTGGTTTCCTCATGCAAGGCACATTTTCCAAAGTGAGTTTCCCTTCTCCTCATCCCTCTCCAACTATAAACTAGAGTTCCAAATAAAGGATACACTATTTTTGTTGGGGATTTTAAATGTCTTTCTAAGACAACTAAATATCACTCACATTAATTATCAAACTAGGGGTCGTCTTTTATTTCAAGGTTATGTGAAAAGTCTATGTTGGCCACAATTTCCTCTATATTGATGGTAACTCTAATGATCGTGAAATAAATGAATGAAAAGCCAATCAATCTATTGTTTCTTGAAAGAATACACACTTCTAATTTGTCCTATACAAAACCTTATAAGCAATCATGAAAAAGGAAAAATCACACTCAATGCAAAAAATTCCTTACTGAAAAAGAAGATCACATTTAATTAAGACAAAAATCACTGAAAGGAATTCACTCTCAGTCCACACAAATCTTGCTGGAAAGAAAATCACAACTGCGAAATAGAAACAATCCAACAATACTTATGATCAATCACGGGATCTCAATTATTTTAAAGAGAATGCACCTACTATAATATTAAAAAGAGAAATCCAAATGATGCAAAAACCAGAATGAAAATCTAACCAACATAAGTAGTAGCAATAAAAAATATTCTCAATTCCTTAAAACAATCAACCAAGATCTGCAAATAACAACTCATGTAATTAACAATGATCAGGAACAAGTAACAATTCACACAGACAAGTAATAACTACAACACTTAAAATTATGAAAATAGACTATGCTAAATCTACTTAATAAGACAAATGAAATTGTATCACCTGATTAGTGAAGGGGGGATTTCCTTCACCAATCAGGGCTGCTAAAAAAACTCACAAATTAATACTCAAATAACACAAACCAACATACTCATATAATAGAAAAGGGATGATACAATAAGTCTGCTAGACTTCTGCTACACAATTTGTTCTATTCTTATCCAACCTCCTCAACTCGAGAGGGATCCTATTATTTATACATTTCTAGATAAAAATATTCAAAAATAGAATATTTGATTTGATCAATACATAGCACAATATCGGTTGCACATTCGTGTTGTTACAAATGATGTACAAAATATAGCATTCTATTACATTATCATGACCACGAGTAGTTTCAATAGATTGTAATCCTATTTCTTTTGATGACTCATCCTTGCTACGCTGGAGTTTGTCTTCTCCTATACTTGAGAATCGATCAAAGAAAAAATGCTCACGTATCAATGGAATCGTGAAAGTGGCAAAATTGTAGCTCAAGGAGCGAAAAAATCTAGGAGTAACAACATATCAAAAAGAGATACCATCTGAGCTCATGAAGGAGTAGCAACATTAGATCCTTGAATAAACACAAATTTTTCTCAACCTGCAAGTATATTATTTCAATCCATCTCATCAACAACCCAAAATCAGGAAAGAAACTACATAATAGCCTATATTGCCACTTAAATAATGTAATTCATAAATAGGATGTACCTTGGGTTAAAACATGAAGTCACGAGAAATATATTGTCAAAGGAGGGTTAAATATGACTTAAAGTATCTCCAAAATAGGGTAAATGGGTGGGAAAAGGGTACAAATCATGGGCCCAATAATTACCTACATGGTTAATATATCATACTTGTAAACATCAAATGCACAAAACTCTCTTCCTTTAGAATGGATTTTTCTCTAAACTATTTTATTCAATCATACCCAATATTTTTTTAAAACAATAACTAGGAAATTATGTTAATAAAAGGTTGCAAAAAATGCTACAATAGAAATTACATCCTGATATAGTGCTAATAGTTTCAAAATAGAAGTTGCATATTCTATACAAGATCCTATTACATGCCCAAGACAAAAGATGGCTTTATCCTTATGCAATATTATAACCTGGTGCTTCTTTATGCTATATATTCTATAGTAAATGCATAGTATAATTAAGGTCCTAAAAAATATTTAAGTTATCAATTAGCATAAAAACTAGTAGCATCCTCCAAACCCATACTTTTTGCTTCAACTTCTTGGTTCATAGGTTCCATTTCCTCATCAATTTGATGCATAATTTCTTCCTCTTTTAACCCTTCTTTGGATGAGTTATATGAATTCCTTGGATTCAAATCCATTGTCTGATCACCCTTGCAAGGATTGAGTGGAGGATTGGATATAACAACTGTATACTATCAGCTAGGGTACTGCAATACCACCTTGTTTTCCCTCATTGACTTGAGTTTCTTCCAACAAAAGGAAGAGGAGAAAATATAGAGAACCTTCTTGAGGAAGAGAGGAATAATATGCATTAGGGCATGCTGAGGAACTCGGTCGAGGGGGTGGGGGGATGAGAGAGAGAGAATGCACAAGCATAAATTATAGGGAGTAGAGGAAGAGAAATCATGTGGTTGGATAAAGAACCCAAACTCGACCCTAGATTAGAGAGTTGCGAGCTTGATGCTTACTGGATAAAGGAACAAAGTAATTCTAGCTGAGATAAGATGCAATAGTTTCGTTGTGCTGAGATAATTCTAGTTGGGATGGCATCTGAGAAACCTTGTGGGGGCCCTAGGCATGGTGGATATAGAGGGTTTTTTCCAGTGGTTTTTGTGAAGGAGAGTAGCATTCACACTTTTAATTTTCTCTGAGAGACCGAATGTTCCCCTGGTGGTGTCATGGACCGACATGGGGGTGGCTAGTTGTAGAGAGAACTAGTGCATCTGAGCCTATGGTCAGGTGGAAAATCACTCACCCTTAGTTAGTTGGCTAGTTGACAAATAATATAAGATAAGTTTCTCTTTGTATTATCTTTTATATTTTATAATCTATGTAAATGTGTATGCTTGTGCACTTGAAATAAAAGTAAGGATTTATGAACATGATGGATAAATGCATGAGAATTGAAACTCCTGTGAGAGGGACAATTCCATGCCTGTTAATTCCTATTAAATGCATGTATAAGTAACCTGAGGCATATTTCCAATAAATCTATGAATTGGCATGAGTTTCCTATGTGGAAGGAATGAATTGTAGAGGAACCCGAAAGGATTGCAGAGTCATTGGAGTCAGGTAAAGTCTTGTATAGGCCTTCTTGGAAAAATCAGATTCAGATGAGAAATATTGACACAGTGAAACCTAAATCATGTGGAGCAGAAAGGTAGATGACACATTAGTGTTTGTGTCAATTTCCATGTTGGAAGATACCCAGTAATGGAGCCACGATGGTATATCTCAGGAAAAATAGGTAGAGTTATCGTTTGAGCACTTATAGGCTTGAAAATATCGAGTGTTTTCGATCATGATCAATATTACCTATCATGTCCTTTGAAAAGGTGGCCTCGCAAGGGTCTGCTCAGAATGTCCAGTGGTGACTTTGTGTTTCTGAAGAGGTTAGTCTGACCAAAGTAACTAATGCACACCGTCGAGCCTGAAGTGATTAAGAGCCATTAGATTAGACAAATCATGGTCGTTAGATATGTCGAGACCTGATTTCCCAGTTAAAGGTTGTGAAATATTGAAACCCACTATGATCTGAATTGTTGATTAGGGAGATATCCGACCATTTGATCCATCATACAAGCATGTTGTCTCGGAAGGGATAGATGTGGAAAATAATGTCACGCCAGTAAATATTGTCGTAAGTGCCACATAAATTGAGTGATAGGTGGAGGCCCATCATTGGGTACACATCACTAAGGGAATAGGAGTCAAGTATTTCCATGAGGAAGGTGACACATAGAAGAAGACATGTGTCCTTCTATGGTGAATTCGGGACAAAGGAAGGGGATGATATTGGTCAAGAAGTTCTGTGCCCAAAAGGAACAAGGTCCATTGATCATTGTCAATCTTGAATGTCGGATCATTTAGGAGAATGTTATTGGAAATTATCATTTGATAAGACTATCCCGATGGATGAGTCCGATGGAGGGAGTTCGATAGTGTTGCAGGCTTCAGCTTTTGGAAGAACTGTGAGAAGGGTGAGTTATCCATTTTTGATGGGAAGTTTTCGAACTGGAAATATTCCCATAGTGTATCAGGCTTTAGATTTTAGAATAAATCGTGATGCATGTTAAACTGTCATCCTGATGGGAAAATCCCAATAGAAAGTGTCCGACAGTCTTTGGGATACGGACTTCAGAAAAAATAACTAGGCATGATAAGATTAACTATCCCAACGGTGTAAGCCCGATGGAGAAGGACTCTGATAGTATTTAGGATGTAGATTTTGGATAGTTCCTAGGGCATGATAAAAGTGACATCTCGATGAAGGAATCCAACAACGATAGTCGGATATGGTTTTGGGCTTCATATTTTTAGAAAGACTTGTGAATAATGGTAAGTATTGTCACCCAATGGGAATTATTTGATCAGGATGTTCTGATAGTATTGTGGGATTCAAAATATTGATTGCCTATATCCAATGGGTTAGCAATAGGTCCACTTCAGATAAAAAGTGCAATATAGGTCCACATGGCGACCACATGGACATGATGATGTCATGATAAGGGAAATTCCAAAGGAACTTTAAAGGTGCATAACTTATTTCATGGAACTTGAATTTGAGCATAGTTATAGTCATTGGAAAGATATAGGAGAGAAGATTTTTCATATAAGCTAAGAATTAGAGTTAAATTGATGTATAAGAAGATACAATTTGAACATCCCACCAACGTAATAAATCTTAGGGGGTCGAGTGTGTTACACCTTGCCAAACTAGAAGGAAGAGGAGCCCACTTTTGTTGAGAACTAGCTCTTGAATAGGATGATAAATGGCACCTAAGACTAGTGTAAGTGAAAAAATTCATATCTTTTGAGGTTGAGTCAATTTCAGTTTCAATCTAATATATTCTTGTTTTTGTAGTAGAGTCATTCTAGATTAATTTGATATATCTTTTCATTTGAGGCTAAGCCAATATGGTTTTATCCATTTTTTTCTTCGTTAGTGATGCCACTAAATCCAAACCATAAATAAACCCTTGAAGTCCCTTATTCCCCATTTTGAATCATCACAAATAGAGAAAGCTCCCTATAAACCTTAAAAGTCTATGTTTGATGTGGTTATAGATGCTAACATTCAATAGTTCTTCTAAAACCAACTTGGTAACCTCATTGATGCTCATACCTATATACCTCCCATTTAGGGTTAATATTAGGACCATTGTTACAACATGGAATGCCCTTGTTCGCTCCCTCGTGCAAGGCAAATTTTCCAAAGTGAGCTTCACTTCTTCTCATCCCTCTCCAACTTTAAACTAGAGTTCCAAATGAAGGATACAGTACTACCAACATTGTTAATATATCCTAGTTGTAAACATCAAATTCACAAAATTCTCTTGCTTTAGAATGGATTTTTCTCTAAACTATTTTATTCAAGAATACCCAATATTTTTTTAAAACAATAATTGGGTAATTGTATTAATAAAAGGTTGTAACAAACACTACAATAGATATTACATATTAATATAGTTTTAATAGTTTCAAAATAATAGTTACATATTCTATACAAGATCATGTTACAAACCCAAAACAAAAAATGGCTTTATCCTTATGCAATATTACCTAATTCTTCTTTATGATATATATTATACAGTAAATTCCTAGTATACTTAAGGTCCTAAAAAACATTTAGGTTATCAATTATCATAACAACTAGTAGCATCCTCCAAACCTATAATTTTTGCTTCAACTTCCTGGTTCACATGTTCCATTTCCTCGTCAAACTGATGCACAATTTCTTCCTATTTTAACCCTTCTTTGGATGAGTACCACCTCGTTTTCTCTAATTGATTAGAGTTCCTTATGGCATAAGGAAGAGGAGAAAAGATCAAGAACCTTCTTGAGGAAGAGAGGAATAAAATGCATGGGGGCGTGCTGAGGAAGTCAGTCGAGGGGAATGAGTGAGAGAGAAGGCACGAGAAAAGATGATAGGAAGCAGAGGAAGAGAACTCGTGTGTTTGGAAATAGAACCCAAACTTGACCCTAATTGAGAGAGTCGTGAGCTTGATGCTTACTGGATAATGGAACAAAGTAATTCTAGTTGAGATAATATGCAACAGTTTCCTTGTGCTGAGATAATTCTAGTTGGGATGGCATCTGAGAAACCTCGCGGGGGCCCTGGGCATGGTGGGTATAGAGGGTTTCTGGAAATGGTTGTTGTGAATAAGAGTGACCTTCATAGTGTTAATTTTCTCTAAGAGACTAAATGTTCCACTAGTGGTAACATGGCCTGACACAAGGGTGGCTAGTTGTAGAGAGAACTAGTGCATCTGAGCCTATGATTGGGTGGAAAAGGGCTCACCCAATCTATTCTCATCTCACTCACATCAAATGATATAATGCATGACACACATGAGGTACCTTGTTTAATGATTCATATTAAGTGTTTATTCTCAATGTATTTGACATGAAAATATTGACCATGGGTTGAATTAGATGATGGATCATAATGCTTTGAATTTACACCTTTTCCTTGTTTCACCTTGGTGGTCATCATCATCTCCTATTCAAGTGTTGTCACTCTTAGGAACATTTGTACTACTGTGGGGATTGATAGGGACCACATGATCTAAAAATGAAGAAGACTTGTATTCTTGAAATTATTTGCAAGATTTAGTTTATGTGTTAAAATGAAAATGGATCAATTTTGCAACACAACTTTAATAGAATTTACTCATTCAAGATGCATATAAATAGCAGCAATAAACAGTGAACAGAAAACACATAACACAACAAATGATAAAGGAGTTCACCCCTCTCTTGGGCTACATCTCCTAGTCCATCTTCCAATGGATCTTTTGTATTATTTTCTCAAAGTGCTCAAAATTCCAAATAGAAAGCTCCAATGGCTTCAGAACGTCCAAATACCCCTAGCTGGGCTTTTTCGGCACCTCGTTTGGCCAAAAATTGAAGAAGATAGGCTTCTTGGAAGTTCCCCTTCAAATTTGTTGTCTCTGGATCGCCAAAATGAACCCTTGTTGGCTCAATCTAGCCCCCACGTGCATTTATGTGGAAAAACCCAGCACCGGGCACAACCGCATAACCAATGCAAACTGTAGGATGGTTATGGGCGCACCTAGCCCCTAACCGCAAAGGATGTGGTCGTGTGACCTATATGACCGCGCGCAAGTGCAAAAATGGGCTCCGTTTCCAAAAGCCAATAGATAAACGACAAGTGGCGGGTCGTTGGTTTGTATAGCCATTGAAACCAAATCAAAATGAAAATCCGTGTGTGCGCGCCAACGATATAACAATGGGTCATATGTTAAAGTTATATACGACCTGGGGTTGGGGCTAAGCCCCAGCCCGGGCCCCGCGCCAACCATACACATATGCAAATTCAAATATATATAATGCCATATATATAACAAGGTCCAAATGGTGGCACGCCGGTTGGCGGCCTTTCCCAAGTCTCTTCCCCTGCCCAGAGGTCACGGGGTCGAGTCCTGTCGATTACAAAGATTTTAAACCACTGACCAGGTGACACGTAGCGGCCATTTATTGGGCCACGTGTCACCATACAATTAGCCACCAAGATGCCATGTCTCAGCAACTCATTCATCCACTTAACTGCCAATTGTCCGCCACTCAGCCCTGCCACGTGTCATACGGACTACCACGTCAGCATCCGTACGAACTGTACAGTCAACATCCATTTTTTTTGCATGTTTGTCGTTTTGAACAGAACGCAATATATATCACTCCTGACTTTCGTTTGAACCCAAACAAGTTGCATTGGGTTCGTAATGACGAGGCCTATGCTCCCATTCGATTTGAAGCGATTCCGAGCACTTTGAATTTTGAGCAAAATTTGATCCCCTCGATCACACCTCCCCATTGGAAAGATTTTGGACCTCCAAAAGACTATTTTCAGTCTATCTGAAGATAGTCTTTTGGAGGTCCAAAATGTCCCTTGGCTGACACAAAGATTTTAAACTGATCACTGTGTGACACGAAGGGCATTTATCACACGGTCACCATACAATTAGCTACCCAAGATGCCATGTCTCAAAGAACTTTCATTCATCCACTTAACCCGCCAATTGTCCCACACTCACCGGCCACGTCATACCTGGACCAACATCACAAGATCCTGCACGAACTGCATACCAACATCCATTTTTTGGTTTGTTTTGAACAACGCTACTATATATCACTCGAATTCTCAAGCTTGAACTCAAACAAGTTGTATCATTCATAATGACGAGGCCCATGCTCCCATTTGATTTGAAGTGGCACTTTGAATTTTGAGCAAAATTTGATCCCCTCGAATCACACCCTCCCCATTGGAAAAAGATTTTGGACCTCCAAAAGAATTATTTTTCACCTATCCAAGATGAGGGTATAGCTCCCTCACCTTCAACCCTCAACTACTCCATTGCTTGATTTGTAACCCTTTTAAGACCAACTTGAAGATACTTCACATTTTCTCGTTTTGAAGTTTGCATTCTTCTATCAATGATTGTGTCTTCATGTAGTTCTGTAAGATATTCTAGGGAAAATCATCTATAGAAGGAATCTGAACATGCTCTCCTTGATCATCAATCAAAGGAGGCTCATACAATTTCAAATTCTCAACATTAACAACTGCATACATTTGCATATAAGGAGGCAAATCTAAACAGAAGGCATTGTTACCAATCTTGTCAACAATCTTAAAAGGACCATATCAAATTGGTTTCAATTTTTTACCTTCTCCTTTAAGCCTCTCCTTACTAATGTAAAGCCAAACTTCATCTCCAACTTGGAAACTGTGATCAACACGATGCTTGTTCATTTAGGTTTCTGTGGTGAGAAATTTGTTCAGAATTTGTCGGAAGAACCACAGTGTTATTGACAGCTTGTCGTCGACATTTCGGATCCATAACAGGATCCATCTTCAGGACAAAAAATCCTGAGAAAAATAGTAAGAGAAGAGCCTTTATTAAATAGTGATGAGGCGGGTGAAAAAACTACGGTTGGCTGAGTGAAACCCTCGTTTTTAGGAGAATTTTTCTCAAAACATAGTGATTTAATTAAGTTTTTTATATGTTAATTGTAGGTTAGATTTAGGGTTGACCAGAGGTTTTAGTAAAAAATATTAATTTTATGTTGCTTAAGGTCTAAATTAAGGTTAAATTAATGAGGTAAACCCTATTTTTGAGGAAGTTCATATAATCTTAAGTTAATTTTACTAAGCAATGTTAGTTTTGTCAATATTAATGTTATGTTAATTATAGGTTAAAATAATGAGGTAAACCCTAGGTTTGAGGAAGTTAGTGTTATTAATATTAATATTAAGTTAGTTTGACTAATTATAGGCTAATTTAGGTTCATATTATTAATATTAAATTATTTTATGTTCAAAAAGGCTAAATTTAACTATATGGTATATGGTGTTAATCATATTAATATTAATATATGTTAATTATGGGTTAAAATAAGGTTAATAAAATAGGCTAAATTTAG
>SNQJ01S0058285.1:25405-43133 GCA_010110895.2 Picea sitchensis | reverse complement strand
TAGTTGTAACTGAACTTACACTAGTGAGAGATCAGTGAATTAATTATTAATTAATTCACAATTAGTGGTCTCACATGCAACTGAAGATTTATCACTGTTAACTACATGCATGTCAAATCCAGTGGAGACCTAGTTGAGATGAAGGTGAAAGGGACAGTTTGACTATCAGTTGTGACTTTAGTGGGTGCACTCATGCAACCACACACACATTGGATGTGCCCATGAGGAATGTGAAGTCTAGGAAAGAGGGATTCATTCATTGTAGGGTTTTCCATTAGCAGGGATTGTGAAGAGGAGGGAGGTTGTCTGGAGGCAGTAAATTGGCACATGCATTTGGCAATTTTTGTATGACAGTGTGAGACGATTGTATATTGTACTGAGATCTCTTGGATTAGAGTTTTGTATGAGATTGTTTCATGATCCATGATATATACATAATATATGATAGTGGGGTTTTTAGCTTTATGCTTTCTCGGTAAAACATCGGTGTTATGTGTGATTGATCTCTCTTTTTGATATTTCAATTGGCGACCATGTTTTAAATTTCGCAAGAATTTTAGTAAAAGCGATTATGTATTTAACAGTGGCATATAATTGTTAGATCAGGAGAATCTAGGAAATACATAATTTGTATTAAAATTTCTACAAGCACTCACAGGAGAAGGGGATAAAGGAAAGAAGGAGGAGGCCTTGGACCCAATTATGATGGATGAAGACCAGTTCAAGCGCATCATGGAAACAACTGGAAATACGCGTGGTGGAGTACCCTACCAATATAAGGTGAACACCGAGAAGAGAGTTGTTGGCGTGAGGGAAGGCTTGTAAAGTGATGAAGAGGAGGTAGAGGAGCTCCAGGATGTGGAGAAGATTGAATAAATTATGTGCGCAACATATGAGAGGAAGATGAGAGGTCCAATAGTAGAAATAGAAGGCAGCACTATCAGTGTCAGTGTGGAACCCATAAACCCATCTGTGACTAATACACCAAGAATAAAACCACCATTTAGATAACCGAATTTCGGGAGAAGGAAGATAACATGAAGTACATCTACACAAGGAACAACAACTAGGGGAGCTAGTTCAAGAAGCATCAGTTAAGTATCTACACCGCGCGAAGGTATTAGTTCAACATTCAGGATGGCAGGACATGATCCCACCATCAAGTTACCAAAATTCAAAGGAGAGGCATCAGAGGACCTAAAGAAGAACATATTTATCTATGAAAATATCTGGGAAGCGAAACGAATCACAGAAGAGGAAACTAAAATTGCACAGTTAGCTATCACACTAAGATATCGTGCACTTGATTGGTACATGATTTTATCTGCAAACGGTCCACCAGGGACATCCAGAACGATTGCAGATATCAAGAAGTTAATGATAAATGAGTTATAGAAGCCTAGTTCAAAGGATCAATACATGAACGAGATGATTGAGATTAGACAGAATCCAGGAGAATCTGTATGGGAGATTGACCAGAGATTCAAACGATTGAAGGGAAAGCTAAAATACGTCATGACAAATATGCAACATAGGAATCTATTCATCAATTCACTACTACCACACTTGAAATATCCATAGCGACAACAGAAGTTTCAGACGCAGGAAGAGGCTCTACAAGCAGACCTACAACTGGAAGAGAACCAATATCAAAAGACAGATCCAACCATAGAGGAGTTGAGGAGGATCTGAAGAAATTAACATTCCAAATGAACCAGAACAAAGGTAAGGACAAAAGAGAATTCGTTTGGTGTACCACATGTAGGATAGAAGGACACCATGAGAAATAATGTCCAACATTCGCGCAATACATGGAAGCAGGAATTCCAAAACCATTTCCAAGAGAAGGACTATGGTGTGATATCTATAAGAAACAGGGTCATGATCCATATCACTGCCCAATGATGCAAAAGTACCAGACAGTACCGAAGAGCTCGTACTGCAACTTTTGCAAGTAAGTAGGCCATGATGACAAATATTGAATATCCATGGACCTTATGAAGGAAAGAACATCAGATGCATACAAGGTGCAGGTAGAAATGATGACCGGGAAAGCCGCACCTCAGTTTAACCAAGTACCAGCCACGTATAACATTGCGCAGCAACTGTATAACATTACACAACAACAATATAACACTGTGCAACCGCAGTACAATACCGTGAAACCACACTATAATAACGCACGGTATAAGTACGTGCCTCAGTATAATTCACCGCGAGGGGATCGAGATGGCTACAGAGGTGGAGGAAGAGAAGGAGGAGGCTTTGGAAGAGGTAGAGGACCAGTGGTATGTCACAATTGTCAACAACCAGGACACTATGCAAGAGAATGTCCACTTCCACAAGCGACCTGTATGTATTGTCGTTCATCAGATCACATAACAGAAGAATTTACGACACTATTAGGGAAAATCCAGGAGAAGAGAAAGTAGAACAATCAGAATGTTTAGTAGATTTCAGCAGAAGTGAGGGATGAAAGAAGAAACATCAACATAGTTACAAGGGTAAGAGCTAAAAAAGGAAACGTCGCAGTAAGACAAGAGACAACACAACACCAATGGGTGAAGAAGAATGCCAAACCAAGGAAGCAGTTTGATGTGCAGAACGAAAAGGAGACATTCAAGTAAGCTATACAAGAATTTATGAAGCCAGACATTGCATCGACATCAATTGCGCAGTATAACAAGGAAGTACCAGCATACGATAGGCCTCCATCGTTGGATCACACCGAAGAAACACAACCACTGGGACAAGTAAGTACGATTAAGGGTTTTTTTCAATCCTGTGTTAAACTACTAAATGTTCCATCCTCTGTTAAAACATTATAAAATATACTAGAAATATGTAGCATAGAGGCAGAAGGAAATCTAGAACAGAAAACAGTTAATCATCTGCATACAAGAAGAAGAACAAATAGGGAATTCAGACTGAACGCCAAGATTGGAGACTTCAACATGGGAGATATTATACTGGATTTAGGATCCGAAGTAAATGTATTACCTAAAAATACATGGCAATGTATGGGAGAACCCACATTAGGATATTCACCTGTTCAGCTAAAACTAGCAAATCAACACAAAGTTCTACCAATTGGAAGACTAAAAGGAGTGACAATAGATCTGGATGGAGTGTGAACTAAAGCTAACTTCGAAGTAACCGAGATAGTGGATGGCACAAAACCTTATCCGACATTGATTGTCCTGGATTGGGCGTTTGATAACCAAGCCATAATCAACTTAAATATGCAGAATATGACCTTCAAGTTAGGAGAATATAGAGTCATAGCGCCATTGGACCCATCAGAAGGGGAAAGGTTCGTAGAACCTACTTGCTTGGACCTCGAGGAAATTAACCAGTTGTATAGAAAAACAACATGAGATGAAGATTATGTGAACCTAAGTTGGCGAAGCATCACCTCATGTGCGTCAGACTCGGATACGAGCTTAAAAAATTGGTAGCAAAGGTTACACGAAGTATCCACAAGAAGATGCACAAGAATAGACCTCGTAATGATATGGGTAGGTATGGAGATAAGGGAACCTCCCAGCTTACATGGGGTGAATGACTTAGAAGTATTAATAACATCGTAGGAAGACAAAGTGTTAGAAAATTAGAGGCTCTTAGCCCTGGATATAGTACTCAAAGCAACACTTGCAAGATGGTGGGGTGCGCACAAAGAAACAATTAACGATCAATATCAATGTAAGTAGTTACTGCGCATTATGTTTGGCACAGAACAAGGAAGCACCCAGCTGCAAAAATATGATGGACAGGGGGTACCAGGAGAACACTTGGAGAAGTGCAAAGGGCTATGGAAAATGACACCACCAGAGGACTGGTCCCATCATTTTTTTCACACATTAGAAGGCATCCCAACAAACTGGTATACAAACCAGGAATTAGATGGAGGAACTAAAAACGTGACAGTGTTACATAAAATCTTTGCAGTCACTTTCTCATTTGAGAATGAGAACCCCAACATAGATGCAACACTTAAACAAATTAGATGGGTGATATTCATTAAAGAACGAGAAGTTGAACTCATAACAGAAGAACAACATCAAAACAGTCAGACAGTAAAATAACTACTAATTTCATGCTACCACATGGAGGAAGAAGCACTAGATGAAGATGACTTGCGCGATATTCAGATCGAGGAAGTTGAAGGAGAAAGAGAAGTGGAAGGTCCAGCTCTGGAATCATAAGTAATTGTTGCGTCGATCAAGGTGAAGAAAGTCAACATTGGGATAGTTGAGAATCCCAAAATGGTCATCATTGGAGACTACTGGGATGAGCAAACAGTGGAAAGAATAACAAAGTTACTACATGAGTACAGTTACCTGTTCCCAAAAAAATTCACAGAAATGAAAGGCATATCAGGAGAGCTAGGCAAAATGAATATACCGCTCAGATATGAGGCAAGACCGATCAAACAATGACCATACAGACTAAACCCCATATATAAGAAAAAATTCAAAGCCAAGATCGATAGGATTTTGGAGGCTGGAATCATAGAACCTGTAGAGGAATTTGAATGGGTAAGCCTAATGGTAGTTCAGGAGAAGAAACAAGGGGGGATAAGAATATGTGTCGACTTGAGAAATTTGAATGATGCATGCCTACATGACCCATTCCCTACTCCTTTCATAGATGAGGTGTTGGAGAACGTAGGAGGGAAGGAAGCTTATTCATTCACCAACGGATTCTAAGGATACCATCAGATCAAGATAGCACCGAAAGACAGATACAATACCACTTTTTCCACGGAATGGGGATCCTACCATTATACAGTCATGTCATTCGGACTGAAGAATGCACCAACAATATTTTCCAGAGTAGTCATAGTTCCATTCAAAGAATTCATACACCAATTTCTAGACGTATATTTGGATGATTGGATAATCTATAGTCTATTGCAAGACCATGTAGGGGTGTTGAGCCTGATGTTAGAAAGATGCATCCAGTTTATGATATAGTTAAATATCAAGAAGTGTATCTTTTGAACAACTTTTGGGATACTATTGGGCCATATAGTATGCAAACAAGGCTTGTTGGTAGATCCTGCCAAGATTGCAGTAATTGTTAATCTACCACCACCAAAATCAGTCCGTCAGTTAGGAGTGACATTGGGACACACAAGATACTATAGAAAATTTATGAAGGGTATGCACAGATCACTGTGCCAATGGATAAATTGCTAAGAAAATACAACAAGTTTCAGTTGAATGAGGACTATCAACGCAGATTGGACACCCTGAAAGAGAAGACGGTAACCGCACCAATATTGGTATTCCTCGATTGGGAAAAGAAATTCCATGTACATGTAGATTCATCAACCATATCACTTGAATCTATACTGACACAACCAAGATCGGGAGAATTGGACCATCCCATAACATTCGCTAGCAGAAAATTGTCAGAATCGGAGCAAAATTACAATACCACGGAAAGAGAAGGCTTAGCTATGGTCTATGTGCTTCATAAATTCATGCATTATTTACTGGGAAAACATTTCAATATGTTCACAAACCATTCATCTCTCAAATACCTCGTCAAGAAGCCAGTGTTGGGGGGGAGAATTTGTAGATGGGTATTTTTGTTCCAAGAATTCGACTTTGAAGTGATAGTCAAACCAGGGAAGTTGATCACAGGACCTGATCACCTGTCAAGGATCACTAATGGGGAGGAACCTATGAATCTAGAGGAAAAATTTCCTAACGCACATCTATTTTCATTCCAAATAGTCGATGAATACTTCGTAGACATCATCCAGTACTTGAGTATAGAGATTGCACCATAAGAATTCAACACTATGCAGAAGAAAAATATGGTAGTCAGGGATGCAAACTACCAATTGATTGTAGGACACTTATACAAAATGGGTGTAGATAGCATCTTGAGAAGATGTGTTCTAGAACATGAAATACCTAGGATTTTAGAAGAATCCCACGAGGGAATAGCAGGAGGACATTATCCAGGCAAAGCTACCACGCAGAAGGTATTGCGTGCAAGACTATGGTGGCTGACTATTCACAGAGACTCAAAGGAATACTACCATAAATTTGATGTATGTAAAAGGGTTGGTAGACCGAATAGAAGGGACGAGATGCCCCTGAGACCAAAAGTAACCTTGCAGGTATTCGAAAAATGGGCAATAGATTTTGTGGGACCAATTAACCCACCAGCAAAAAGGTCAGGAGCGAGGTACATTATAACTGCGGCATAATACTTAATAAGATGGGCAGAAGTAGCACTAGTAAAATATTGCAGTACAGAGATAGTAGCACACTTCTTGTTTGATCAAGTGATCACTATATTTGGCTGCCCAAGGATTTTGATGAGCGACCAAGGCACTCACTTCATTAACAACACTATTAGGGCTATGACTGAGGAGTTTGAATTTTATCAGCAAAAGAGTACACCATATCATCCTCAAGCAAATGGAATAGTGGAATCCTTTAACAAGATCCTCAAGAATGAACTGACAAAGATCTGCAACATTAATAGGGATGATTGGGACTTGAAGATACCAACAGTACTATGGATGTATAGGACCACATGCAAAAACTTGACAGGGAAGACACCATTCAGATTGGTGTATGGACAATAAAGACAGAGTGAGGCACAGTACAAGAAAGGCTAAATCAGATGATGATCATGGAGGAAGATAGGATTCTAGCAGGGTTTCACCAGGAAGTACAAAAACAAAGATACAAATCTTGAAATGACAAACATATCAAGTGGAAAAATTTCAAGGAAGGAGACTTAGACTTGGCGTATAAAAGTAAATCTCTTCAGCACCTAGGAAAACTCAAAATGCATTGGTTAGGATCATACGAAGTAAAGACTGTCACAGATGGGGGAGTTGTACATTTGAAGGATTTAGGAGAAAATAACTCAAAGGGATGATCAATGGGAGTCAACTCAAGTTGTATAGGTTCAGTCGACCTCCTAACACTTGAAAAAAAAACTAGAGGGGTTACCGTACCAGACATCAAAAGATAACAACAAAGGTGTAGAGCACAAAAAAGAGAATGTGCATGTGCACTCGGAAATGCTAGCATGACGGAGAAAGGACCAATGGTCACTAAAAGGAGGAAATAATGAAAATGGTGGGTACGACAAATAAGCGCCAATGGATGGAGGCTATCAAAAGTTAATGACAAGAAAGGTTGACAGGACGCCGCATTAATCATGCCAACTTGCAATGGAAAGTACGTGGAAAGCGCCCATGCATTCAAAATGCAAGTTGGTTAATGTTTCCGAGAAGATTCACATGATTCCTATATAAGGGAAGCACACCAGGATCAGAAGGGTTATTGTGAAATTGAGAAAAGCACAGAGCGACAAAGTATACGGAGCAGAGAGCGAGTTTGTAGAAGCTACAGAGCCAACTAAGCTCGGATGAGAATACCTTTACCACCATTGAACCACCCAATCTAGGAGTGTCGATCTAGACCTATAGACAACCTCGAAGTAACATCGAAGCACCTCAACATCCATAGGGAAGCGAGCCGCAACCACCTCGGCCTCCGAAAATTGTCAATGTGGATAAAATCTCATCGCCCAATATGACACCAGGAAGCCCCACACCAGTGGTGGAGGAAAACCAACAGACAACACCAATAGGCATGAACATCGATATGCCGAAAGTAGGACAGATTCAACAGACCCAGGATACAACAAATCCTTCGTGCTCAAAACACCCTGAAGAAGCCCCGAGGGTTAATGGGACGGTCCCAAACCTGGCAGAAATAGTTATGCCAGAAAGGTCACACACAACCACACAGGAACAACCACAGGAGGTCACAATGAAATATGTCATTGACCAGGAAGAGGAGTATGCAGAAGAAAGAACAATGGAGGTTGGAACCTCGACTTAGCCACCACAGCACAAGGGAAAACAACCAGTAGCAAGATCATCACGCAAGCAAGCCGCCACAACCATAATCTTGTCGTGCATTCTGGAAGGGGTGAGTGTCACAGATAACCCTTTAGGCCACGTGGAGAATTTACGGTGCTCAGACCATGATGTGATTGACACAAAAAAGTTTTTGGAGTTTTCCAAGAAAGTTTACCTAGATACTGTTGGTTTAGGACCCTTTGGTGAACCAATTAACTAACCAAAACAGTGGGAAGTCGGACTGGCCAAAACCAAGATTCTTGGCCTATTGGACATCCCGCACTTTGGAAGGGGATGAGACGTAGGCAACTGCGTCAAGAAGCTAATGGAAGTTACCCAAGGAGGATACCTATGGTTGGAACAACTCGTCTCGATAGACGTGGAGCTCATTACATACATTACAGGGCTACCACCACAGGGGGAGACACTCATGCAATTTCTTGATGACAATACGAAGGAGAAGGCACTGACCAAGGAAATGAAGAAGACCTATGGTACAAAAAGAGGGTCACGCGGAATCGTAATTAATCATGTTAGTGACATAGCAACAAGGATGGCCACAAAAATCATGGCGTGCAAGTTACTCAAGAAATTCCACAAGGAGGAAGTCTTTGTCGGGGTCATCGCAGTTGCAACATAGTGTTCGGAGGGCACTATACTTAGCTGGGCCCCGTACTTGTTGAATTTGTTCTTGGAAAACTACAAGGACTTGCATGATCTGGGGATAGAATTTCACTACTCGTGGATACTCGTCTTGATCGCCTTGGTCGGATGGAGGGAGCCTAAGTATACATACTTTTTTGTGAGATCCAATCCTTGTCATGCAATGCGATACCTATCGTTGGGGAGAAATTCAGACCCCAAGAACAAAATTTTGAATGCAGGCATGTTCGCAGGGTATTACAACGACCTGCAGGAAAATATTGCCAATACTTGGCGGATTACACCAGAGGTGGTCGCACAGTCTCAGGGTATAGCCAATTTTAAAGAGACTAGGCATACAATTTGGATCCAAGCATGGAATCATCCCAAGAACCAATTTCTACAATTGTAGTCCTACGTCAAGGAAGAGGACGTAGAAATGTCCATCAGGGATTGGCACGAGGATTGGAGGATTCCAGACTTGAATCCATGGATGATTTTAGGAGCTAAATTGTGTTCATGGGCTAATTTTCCATGTTTTTTCCAAAAAGAATATTCTCTTTCTAAAAATGATTTGCCCAAATTCTATAAGAGAAAAATATTTTACCTTAAAAATCACCAAAATTTTATCAAACTATATAAAATCCTTAGAAATTTGATTATTTTTACAAAAATATCGCCAAACATTTTATAGTTGGCATATGAAGGATTAGTAAGATTCGCCAAGGTTTCTAAATTTTAAAATAAATCTACATCGTTAAAATCTTCCCTACTTGAATCGAGATATGCTCGCGGATAAATAAACTGAGGCAGGGCAGGAACAGACACCTGCAGGAGACAAAGCGATGCCCAAGAAGCTAAGGACAGGTCAGAACCCAATGCAACAAAAGAAAAGGGGTGTGTCCAAGAAAGGCACCCAGGCGGGGAAGAAGAACAACACCTAGACACCACAGGAATAGGAAAAAGAGATTGAGACAACACAGGGAGCAACATCAAGTGCTACTCAGCAGGAGCAAGGCCATACCAAGAGGTCAACTTCACGTAGGAGGTACAGTCACGTGCACGCATAGATGCAACATAATTGCAGTAGATGAAAGACAACAAAGAAGAGTTGGAATTGGTGCTCAGGTAGGTCAAGCTCGAGACCAAAGACGAGAAAGATCACGCGGATAGGATTGAACATGGATTGGTGGTAGCCTATGAAAAAATTCCAAAGAGCGCGCAGACAACAAAGCTCACAACGACACACAATATTGATCATATTGTGCAGACAAACGATCAATACAGGCAGGATATTGAGCACCTCTAGTAACAACTCGTTCCTAACACTCCCCCAGAGGTGAAGGAGCAGAGAAATCAGGAAGCATGATCATAGATAGAGGATATGGAGTGACAAGTCCACGCAGTTGTCAGATTGTTCGATAAAGAAACATAGCTATGGACGAAGATGGAGGAGGATCAACAGGTCCAAGAGTGGGACCAGGAGGAGGAGAAGATAATTATATCTATCCAGGACCTCAAGAAGAGTCAGAATACTATGTCGATCAATGAGCACGTTAAAGGAGCACAGGATATGAAGAAGTTGTAGGCAGAACTCATAGACACACAAACACAAAAGAAGGAGCGTCGATATCAAACAAAACCTCTCCAAGAGTGGGAAACAAAGGTTACTGCGCAGGCAAAAGACAAAAAGAATAACATGGCACAAACTTAGGCAAAGTTCATGGATATTATCATCGATGAGATTGCAGTGCATGTATTGGACACACTCAGGGAGAAGACCTCGTAGGCTCAAACACGAGCAAAGGAACTCACATAGAAGTTAAAGGCTCTTGCAGGAGAGATTGAAGAAGAGAAAAAAGTTTAGGTTGCTCGGGATGAGCCACATGTTAGTGTTGGGGGCATGTTGGATGCATATCGAGTCAGGAATAAAGGCTATTTTTGGAGGAGAATCATGCAAGGAGGAAAATATAGCTAGAAGGAAAAGAAACACGTGTAAGAGAAGAAGGCGAGGTGCGCATGCAAGGAAGACCTAACGATGCTAGGGTTAGGGTTTTTGTAATGTATTGTAATGGCTAGTGAGCCAAGGATATAAATAAGTAGTATTAGATGATAGAAGGGGAGAGACACACATAGACATAAGAGAGGGAAGGACATAGAGAAAAACATAGAGGGAGAGAGAATTGTAAGTATTGTAAAAGTCATTAAGCTAGTGAGCTAGGGGAGTAGTGACCGACCTAATCTCGAGGTTTAGATCACAGGCTGAGGAGACTGGTGCGATCTAGTCAGCCTCTCAGGGATTGAGGAGCTTGTGGAAATGGGGGAGACCTAAGATTGTAAAAATGCACGGTGTGATATATTTCTAGAACATAATAAAATCTTGAGAGCCAGATCTTTGTGGACATATCCCAGGAGGGGGTGAACCATGGTAACATTGTTTTATGTGAATGAATTTATGTGGTTTTATGTCTGATTAATTGATGAATGTTAGATGAATGAAGTAACGGGTAGATCTGGCATTCCACATGCATGAATAGAATGGTTGTCATAGTTAGATGTTAGACTAAATGAATAAAGATTACATAACACAACCACAGATCTCCACTCATTCTCATGTTGCAAACACCTGAGTATTGCAGCCACCCATAGAGCTATCTTGGGTGAGACTGTGCAGTACACTCTGTGTGTTGCGTTGCCTTCTGGGTTACCAGAGAGGTCGATATTTTTAAAGGGATTTTGTTGGGAAGCTTATCAAATCTGAACTAGGGTCAATCTGTGATAGAAAAATAGAACTAGAATACCCCATAAAGAATCCTCAAGACCAATAGAAGAGTAGGAAATCCAACACCTACAATCCATGACAAAGTACTTAATACATTGAAATTGTACATGTCCCTAAAGATAAGACCTTAGTGATCCTATTTGCACATTTAAAGGGATTTTCTTTTGTATCTTTTGATGAATTTACTAGATTACTGGATTTATATGGTACTAATGTATACAAGGTTATAATATATAGGTTTTAACAAGAATTTCAAAATGAATATTGGATAGATGTTGAAATCATGCTCAAATTATTTTTAGAAGTACAAATATTGATGTAGTGTATTCCAATTAATGTTGAATTGTTATTAGTTGATTCCACAAATAGGGTCAGGGTGGTAGAACTTCATCCACAACCATTGATGAATCCTAAGAATATCACTCTCTCATCAAAAAATTTAAATGCTTCACTTCAAGAAATGGTTTATTTCTATTTTTTTAGACATCTATGTGGTTTTCATATCACAAAGAGGAATGCATTTCAACTTTTGTTGAAGAAAACA
Source organism: Picea sitchensis (assembly GCA_010110895.2). NCBI lineage: Eukaryota > Viridiplantae > Streptophyta > Pinopsida > Pinales > Pinaceae > Picea > Picea sitchensis. The sequence continues at coordinate 31,262 of SNQJ01S0058285.1, read as the reverse complement.
AAACCACAACAGAGTTTGAGCTCAAAATTTACATGTTATATGATGTCATTAATTTCTTGAGGAACATTTTATTAAATACAAAAATTGATTATGTTGTTGATTTCCAAGTCAATGTTGTTTATTATAGTTATAATATATTCAACATAGTTTTAGTAATGGAAGTCTTGGAGTTTAAAGAATTTGCAAACTAGAAATCAAATTCATAATTCTATCCTCCCTTCTTCGTCTCTATCACTGTGGGGTCACAGGTATACTCAATGGATGTGAGGTGTTTTCATTCAAGGGGTTGGTAAATAAGGTATTTTTCCTCAAGAGGTATCTATATAACTAATCATTATATGTTTAACATATAACATATGTAATATATTATGTTTCCTTTGTATATATGTTAGTAAGACACAAAATTTTCCACTACGAATTTGATGGGTCATGCCACAATATGGTGCCATTTTTGTGTAGAGAAGATAATTTGAAGTGATAGATCAAAAGATTAGTGTAGTGAAAAAACAATATATTCAAAGAAAAATGTATCTAAATTGAAACTATGTGCTCAAGTGGTGCAAAAAATGATTTATAAGTGTGTTTCAATAAGGCACAAAAAATGTGAATCTCTAATGTAAAAGTCCCTATCAAAAGAGAAAGACAACACCCTATGGCTTTAACGACCTTCCTCTCAAATCATGTATAGTAACAAAGCCTTCTGATCACTCTCAATGAATGGTGATGAAGTCTCTCAAAGGAATAAGTGGAGGTATGGAAGAAATATTTATAGTGAAGGGAACTAGGGTCAACTCCCAATGGCCAACTACTATCTATATCAAGTGCCTCCTCAACCCAGGAAAGCCACTTGGTAGGAACCTAGGATAGGTCATATGAGCACAAGGGGTTAGGCCTCCAATATTCAATGGGTTAAAACATAGGTTAAAATAGTTGGTCTGGCCATGTTAAACTAACAACCTCGACCTCAACATTGACACTCAACAATGCACCCCCTTTCTAAATGCGTTTTGACCACATCTATTAGAAAAAAAATTAAAATATCCCTAGAGGAAAACAACTATATATCAATGTAAATTATTGTGGAAAAATATTTGGATGCATATCCCCACAATCTTCATCTAATTACAAAAATTGTTTGGTCCTCAAGTGAGGAATTTAGTTGGTTAAGATTAAATTTAAATAGAATATAGCCTAATGATATGGAATTCATGGACCAGATAACATGTTTCAAAATTGAAACAAAACAAATGAAGAGTTTGAATTAAAAATAAAACCAAGTGTCCATCATCCAAAATAAAGTGTGTACATCCGAGTGAGATGGTGAAAGAATACCAATTGTGAATTAATTGAAACTAATTCTGGCATGGTGGAACATAGTGGTGTGAAATAAGGTCAACTTATATATATCATATTTAATATATACATTACTGAGAGAAGGCATGTGAATTCGAAAGTGAATCTTGTTACCACACAATCTATCACCTTAGAGCAAAGCCTTCACAAGGTGCCAAGACTAGTGGAACATTGGAAGATGTCACCACTGTCACCTTAGAAACAACTTCCCTCTTTTTAGTGACATATTGTATATAACACAATGGATGCTTCCCTAGTAGGAATTAGGACTCCTAAGGCAAGACATAATCAAGTCTAAGGCCTCCTAAGTATCTACCCAAAATACCACCAATGAGATGTGTCAAGCAAGTTAGAGTTTAGATGGCTAATGTAAGTCAATTCCAAATTTGGTTTAATGTATTATAGGGTTGATTTAGGGGGTTTAACAAGCAATCATCTCATACAAAACAATCCCTAAACCACTTGAATATGAAATTAACAATGACTACTACAAAACATGTAACAAAAATGATAAATTACATCAATAGAACATTATAATAGTAGAAATATTTTATCCCTGGAGATAATAAATAAACAAGTAAAATAGGGCTTGAGAGATTAATAAAATTAGGGTTTTAGCTAAAACAAAGATTCCAAAATTGTAAATGCATATAATCGAGCCAAGAAACTCTGGCGTTCAGCCCAATATGGGCTAAGAATAAAATCAGAAATGCAATTTAGGGTTTTAATATGATTTCCAAGTCAAATGCATGCACAAAGATGAAAAGTCTAGGTCTTTTATTGGATAAAAATGAATGTATTGTTGTTACAAACCCTAAATTTACCCTAAAACATTAAAATAAAGTAGAATTTTAGGTTTTATGATTGAATAAAGGGAGAAATACTAGTGCCTACCATATTTTTTTGGGGCATATGTGGTCAATTAAGGACTCCCCTGAAGAGATCTAAGAGAATGTAGGGTCATATCTATAGTTGTCGACTACGAACCCTAGAATATCCTACTAGTGCCTTACTAAAACTCCAATATGGTTCAAGGGAAAGTACTCCATTATTAACCTTCCAAAAGATTTGAAAAGAGGGATTTTTTGAAGAAGTAAAGAGAATTTACAACCATAACTAGAGAAACACAATTACACTAGCATTCATCCATAAACAAATTCCACTAGATAAAATGAGACTGCTTACTCAATACATATTTCAATCTTCAAAACCCTAGCAATGAACATCCATGAATTAGTAAATCCATCCAAAAACTCATCTCCATGAGAAGTCGCTCTAACTAGCTATCCATAGAAATTTTAGAGAAGACAGAAGAATAGTAGACAAGTAGTGATAATTCTCCACAAGTAGAAACGATTTACAAGTGAGAATTTCTTCTCTTATTTATATGAGAGATCAAGTACCCTTATTATCCATCAAAATCCATAAGAACAAAAAATAATTCCTTTATCTCTTACCAACCCTAGAGATAAGTCAACACGACATAAAATATTCATTATACAAGAGTGGATAGGTCACTAAGACCTCCAAATATGGCTCCAAAATTAATTAAATGTGCTCATAAGAGAAGAGATCCCTCATAAATGCATGCTCAATATCACATGTTTGGAACATGTGGCCTCATAAAGTGGACATATTGCTAAAAAATCAAGTGTAGGGGATCCAAAAGTGAAACATTCCCTACAATAGGTACAACCTTTCATCCCAAAGTGACATGGCATCCCCCAACAAGTGTGAAATCTCATCAATAGGTTCCATATCATCATGAAAATCTGCAATGTCCCATCATAAAAATTTCATGTCATCTCCAATGGGTGCTAGGACATATCAAAAAGGGTGTCATTTTCTCATAAGGCTCAACGTTCTCAAAATAATATGCAATGACCTATCAAATATGGTGGGACAACCTCCATCAAATGTGCAAGTAGACCCTCAATGTCTTGCAAAGGACCAAGGCTAAATCACGTGGGTATCCATGTGAAGTACATATTCCAAGGAGGGGCTCATGTGATGAAAAGTATCCATCAAACTTGGAGGCATGTACACAAGTCAAGTGTAACATATAAAGTGATTCATGTCAATGCAAAATACATTAGATAAATCACATTAATTATCCTCTTCAAAATTTACAGTAGATCATAAACCTATACAATTTGACATGTTTAGGTATGGAAGTATCACCATTAAACCCTATTAAGTGTGCCAGTACCCAAGAAAAGGAGTATTTTCCAAGACACCCATCAAGGAATATGTGTAATGAGATATGATATGGTTTGGGGTTTACTTCATGTGTGGTGGCATAGTCATGTAAGGTTTTGTATGATAGTCATACTCATAAGTGCCTATGTATGAGGAAGCGCTTAGGAAATGATTTTTCCCTTTCCTCGACACTGTGTCTTTCCAAACCCCTATTTTCCTTTTTATTTATTCATTCAACTTTTTTTGGATTTTGATTTTCATTTGTTAATTATTTTTTGTTAGGTATACATTCATTTCATAGGACTTGGTGTGATGACCTCTTAGCGAGGGGAAAGTGCTCATGCTTCTTTGTTCTTTCTTGATTCTTGAATTTTCGTTTCTTTCTTCTTTGTTTTTCTTTGCATTTTGATTTTATCATTTTCTCTTTCTATATATTTGTTTATATCAAGTTGCATCAACCTCAAGCATTCTAGCTCCTTATTCTCATGGGATTATAAAGAATGAACCTATATGGGTGACATATGACAACCAACCCAAAATAAGGGATGACAAAGATGGGGAAAATGTAGCATGTTATGTATGGATTGGGATATGGACATGTGGTGATCCAGGGGATCAAATTTTGCTCAAAATTCAAAGTGCCTGGAATCACTTCAAATTGAACAGGAGCGTAGGCCTCATCGTTATGAACCCAACGCAACTCGTTTGGGTTCAAATGGGCGTCGGGAGCGAGAGATATCGCGTTCTGTTCAAAACGACAAATAGGCAAAAAAAAGGGATGTTGACTGTATAGTCTGTACGGATGCTGACATGGCAGTCCGTATGACACGTGGTAGGGATGAGTGGCGGACAGTTGGAAGTTAAGTGTATGAATGAGCTGCTGACACATAGCATCTTGGTGGCTAATTGTATGGTGACATGTGGCCCAATAAATGGCCGCCACGTGTCACCTGGTCGGTGGTTTAAAATATTTGCAATCGGCAGGACTCGACCTCGCGACCTCTGGGCAGGGAAGAGACTTGGGAAGGGCCGCCAACCGACGCGCCACCATTTTTACCTTGTTATATATATGACATTATATATATATTTGAATTTGCATATGTGTATGGTTGGCACGGGGCCCGGGCTGGGGCTTAGCCCCAGCCCCTGGTCATATATAACTTTAACATATGACCCATTGTTATATCGTTGGCGCGCGCACATGGATTTTCATTTTGATTTGGTTTCAATGGTTATACAAACCAACTACCCGCCACTTGTTGTTTATCTATTGGATTTAGGAAACATAGCCCATTTTTGCACTTGTGTGTGGTCATATGAGTCACACGACCACAGCCTTGGCGATTAGGGGCTAGGTGCACCCATAACCGTCCTACAGTTCGCACTGGTTGTGTGGTTGCGCCCGGTGTTGTGTTTTTCCACATAAATGCACGTGGGGGCTAGGTTGAGCCAACAAGGGTGCATTTTGGCGATCCAGAGACAACAAGTTTGAAGGGGAACTTCCAGGAAGCCTATCTTCTTCAATTTTTGGCCAAACGAGGTGTCGAAAAAGCCCAGCTAGGGGTATTTGGATGTTCTGAAGCCATTGGAGCTGTCTATTTGGAATTTTGAGAATTTTAAAGTACATTTTTGATCACTTTGAGAAAATAATACAAAAGATCCATTGGAAGCTGGACCAGGAGATGTAGCCCAAGAGAGGGGTGAACTCCTTTATCATTTGTTGTGTTATGTGTTTTATGTTCATTGTTTATTGTTTTTGTTTATATGCATATTGAATGAGTAAATTCTATTAAAGTTGTGTTGCAAAATTGATCCATTTGCATTTTAACACATAAACTAAATCTTGCAAATAATTTCAAGAATACAAGTCTTCTTCATTTTTAGATCAAGTTGGTATCAGAGCATAGGTTTTTGAAGACTCGATTATTTGCAAGTGTTTGTTTTCTGATGCTCACAAGGTTGAAACTCACAAGAGGAGAAGGTCATCTTGTAGAGCCAAGTTCTCATCCTTCAAGAAGGAAGTTATATCATCACCGCAAGTTTCAAGGAGGCATTCACCAAGTATGGCTCATGAAGAGAGTCATGAACATATTCCTGCAGAAGATGAAGATCTCATAAAGGCTGTCATGGAAATGAGAGAAATGATGAAAATCTTGATGGAAAGGAATACATTATTGCAAGGTGAAGGCTCCAATCCTTCAAAGCACAAGGGATACAGTGGTGATAAAACTCCAAATGGAAATGGAGGGAATGGTGCTTCTCCACCACCCTCACCTCCATCTTCTTCTTCTTCTACCAATTCAAG
>SNQJ01S0058283.1:40507-83653 GCA_010110895.2 Picea sitchensis | reverse complement strand
GAGGGAAAGCCTAAGGAAACTATTAAGTGGGTCACTAGCTGACACCTATATGACTTACTCCTCCTTTGGGCTTGGAATGACTATTAGGTCTTGATATTTATATTGTATTGTTTTTTTAAATACCTACGCAACCGTTGCAATTGCGACGTCTTTCACTCTCTTCCCATTGTTATTGCCACTTCCAAGATGTCTCTCTTTCCACCTCCAAGATTGTCGCTCCCATAGCAACCACGTCGGAGCTAGTAATTCCACGTCATCGCTCTTGCCACCTTCCAGATGGTGTTCTTTCCACGTCCAAGAGTGTCGCTCCCATAGCAACCACGTCGGAGCTGATACCTCGTCCCATCAGTCTTGCCACCTTTAGAACGTCTCTCTTGCCACCTATGAAACGTCGCTCTTGCCACCTTTAAAACGTCTCTCTTGCCACCTTAAGAACGTTTCTTTTGCCACCTCTAGAACGTCTCTCTTGCCACCTTTATAAAGTCTCTCTTGCCACCTTTAGAACATCTATCTTGCCACCTTTGAAACGTCTCTCTTGCCACGTCTGAAACGTCGCTCTTGCCACGACCTAGACGTCGGTCTTGCCACGACCTAGACGTCGGTCTTACAACGTCAATATCGGGTTGGAAAATCCAATTTATGATGACATGTGGCATCATATAACATCACAATACAGACAAAAAACTTTGTCGTCGGAAAAGAGACGTCCTGTGAAATGACATTTGAGGGGATCCGAGGTTTTTCATTCTTCCGACAATAGAAAGTGGCAATTACAGTGAACGTGCCGTCGAAATTTGACCCAAATGCACTAGTGATATTTGAACATGATGAAAATGAAAATACCATCTTTATCATGTTTTTGTAGTTAAAAGGTCTTGAAATGTAAATAAGTTATAAAAATGGGTAAAGATATGCAATATGTTATTAATTCAAGTTTGCGCAAGTTAGGATTAAATTATATTAATCTTCAACCTTACTTTGTATCACAATTTTACAAACTAGTTTACTTGAAAGTACGATGTGCGAATTGGTCCTCATTTTGAGAATATTTATTTTTTTCATAATGAATAATTAAAAATAGCTATGGTAAGATCAATTAGCATTTATAAAATATTTTTTATATTTTAGCTTCCTCTTAATTGTAATTTGGTCATATTTTTTTATATTCCCATAATTAATACAAGTCTCAAAATCTCTCATTCAACATTCGTTTACCATGCTATAAGGATGCATGAATGTCAAGCTTAACCAAGAAAAGTAAATAAGTTATAAAAATGGGTAAAGATATGTCATATGCTATTAATTAAATTTTGGGAAAGTTAAAAGTAAATTATATTAATCTTGAACCTTACTTTGTATCACAATTTTACAAACTAGTTTACTTGAAAGTACGATGTGAGAATTGGTCCTCATTTCACGAATATTGCTTTTGTTCATAAGTTCATAACGAATAATTAAAAATAGTTATGATAAGCTCAATTAGCATTTATAAAATGTTTGTGATTTTTTAACTTCCTCTTAATTATAATTTGGTCATATTTTTTTATATTCCTATAATTAATACAAGTTTCAAAATATCTAATTCAACATTTTTTTACTATACTATAAGGATTCATGAATGTCAAACTTAACCAAGAAACATTTACAAAAACATAAAAATATTTAGAATATTAAATATTTTAATTTGTCTGAATTATTCTCTTTAAATAATTTTCTTAAGTGGGTTAATTACATGTATTTAAGTTTTATGTCATTTTTTGATATCCTGTGTTACATGATGTTAATTGTTGTTGTAATCAATATTAAGAATTGAATTAGCTATTAGGGGCTGTAAAATTTATAACCAATTATATATTAGGAGCCGTAAAATTTATATCCAATTAGATATTAGGAGCCTTAAAATTTCTTACCCACAAATAAAAAGAGGGGATAAAGATAGGGGATAAGGGATAAAAAATTGTTATGATCTACATGTTTAATTTAATTTTTAATTATATATTTTTAATTATTATATATTATATGTAATATAGAATTAATATGATGATGATGATGAATAGCGTCCACTAAGATAAAATTGGTCTATCGGACCTTAAGAGGGTAAGTGATTACTTGTGATTCTTTAGAATTTTGTTTATGTGTTCGAAAATCATTAATAGAGGCTTTCCAATATCATCATAGTTTTGTTGATTTAAGAGGTTAGGAAGGGTTGTAGTGTGACAAACATTTTGAAAATGAGTTCTAATATGAGTATAGGCTGAACAATCTAAGAGAAACTACTTTTAATATTCAACCTTCTTAGTGTCACAAAGGTGACACACTCTTTCATCCCATGGTGTTTTAGGAGTTGACCGACACCCAGTTTCACTATGGAGCTAGTGAAAAATTGTTATTATCTTAGCAATTCTTATTTTTTTCTTTAAACTTGTCAAAATAGATAGATAATTTTGATCTTCTAGATTACGATTGATTACATCCTTATAATACCTTAATTTTCTTTTTTCCTCTAACTCTTTATCACACCACATTTTCTCCTTAAATCTTGATTTGATGATATTTTTAATAGTATATTTATTCTGCAAACTTGTGTCTTCCATGGTTCCCCAATAGTTGAGCCAAGACTAGGTATATTTATGTCATCCTCGCTTGAGTTTATGGTGGTTACAACTCGAATTTGAAGAATATTTAGGAAGCCTCTTGTCATCCATGTTGTTTAACTTGTTCTTATACATTATGTATCTAGTCATAGACATGTTATTAATGGGGAAGAGGCTTGTTTCTAAGAGGAGGATGGGATAGGGTGTATTTCCTTTAATTTTGAGATTATAGGTTATAAAATTCTTTTGTATTTTCTCTATCTTTCTCCAAGATTCATGAGAGATACTACAACCCCATAATTCATATCCATAAATAATAATAGGTGTAACACGAATCTCAAAGAGAAGTTTCTTCTTATCCCAACTTCAAATATCGATTGATTTACAATTTTTTTCAAGCCCATAATAAGATTTTCATCCCCCAATAATCCTTTTCTCAATGCTGTAATTCCAGTTGAGCTTGTGGTGAATATCAATTCCAAGATATTTGTATGAATTCACTTCCTCCAAGTTGTTGTTTTCATATACGAAGGTGTCATAAGTGATATTATTGGATTTAATAATCATGACCTTAGTCTTATCAGTATTAACAATCATACCTTTATTGGAGAAAATATCCTTGAGGATTATTAGTTGGTTTTCAAGATCATGGGGACTCCTTGCCATAATACTGATATCATCAAAATAAAGAAGAATATTGATGACTATACCAATGAGACTAGGGCTAAGACAACCTGGTTGTTCCAAGCAATCTTCTAACTTGTCAATGTATATTCCAAAAAGGGTAGGCGACAAGGGACAACCTTGTTTGAGTCCAATTTTGCATTTAATCTCTTTCAACCAGCCCTCAATGTTTTTAAACTTAGAAATAACGTTCTCATACATACTTATTGTAGAAGCCCTCAAATCGAGAGGCACTTTTATCTCTTCCAACCTATTCCAAAGTTTTTTCCTAGGAACCATGTCAAAAGATTTTCTAAAGTCAACAAAACAACAAAAAAGATTGGTTTTAGTATTTTGTAACTCCTTTGCAATGATCCTAAAGGTAACAATATGTTCCATAGTTGAATGATACCTCTTAAACCTGACCTAGCCTTTAGCTCTTTTACCATGAATTTCTATCCAAAGGATAATCTCCTTTTCCAAAATAATTCCATAAAGCTTGGATAAAATTGAGCTAATCATAATGGTCCTATAATTAGAGGGAATGTTTCTATCCCCATTTTTAAAAATAGGAACAATGAGGATTTTCATCCAGGGTTTAGGGAAGCTCTACTTGACTTCTAAATTGAAGAGCTCATGTATGTGATGGATAAGGATAGGCCCTTTGATTTTAAAAATTTCAGCTTGGTAGCCTCCAATGTCCTTATCTTTCCCATTTGTAAGCTACTTAACCCTGAACTCTATGTCATCTAAAGAAAACACTTCATCATCTATAGGGACAATAGGAATGGTCTCCATGGCATTAGGGAACTCATAAAGACTTTTAAGGTAGGAATTCCAGTCCCTTAAGGAATCATATTAATTTCTTTAGTATTGTGGTTTATAATTTGGCTCCAGAACTTCTTAGGATCCAAATTAGATAGTTGTGAATGTTTCTCTTATTTTTTATTGATATGGTACCTTTTTTTCCTTTTAATTGGGGATATGTACGTATTGATCTTATCAATTTTTAAGGACTCATTAGAAGCATCCCTAATGGATTTCCTAGCAATTTTACAGTCTTTATCATACCAAGGCTTTCATTCTATTATTCTTTTTACAGGACACCTCAAAAGAGAACTTGTTAATAGAAGTGGAAAGGGTAGTTGTAAAATTATGAGAGAGTTCTTCAATGTTGTCCTTATAAGTTAGGAGATTTAATTTACTATTTAAATCCTTTAATAAAAGGTCAACTTTAATTTTTTTAAAGAACAATTTCCTTTTATTATCATAATTCTCTTCAATGGTGCTCCTGTGCATGGAAAAAATTAGAGTTAGGGTTAAAGGTTTTTTATCAAAGTCTGGTTCATGGTCATTTAAAAGGTCAAAAGTTGTTATTTGGTTGGAAATGGTAATATTAGATATCAAATAATCTACGACATTACTACCTAGACCATGAATACAAGTCATCTGGTTGGAGTTTGGCCACTTCATTACTCCATTGCAAATTATTAGGTCTTGAGAGTTGCAGAGCTTGAGCAACTCAATAACAAACAAATTCTCAATTAGGTCTTCAAAGCTTCTTTTGTAGCTATTAGATAAAACAAGGTTCTCATCTAGCCATAAAGGATTATGGTTAGAATCAGTACTTAAAAGAGTAGCTTGTTTAGTTGCAATCCTAACATTAAAGTCTCCTAGCAGGAGGATATTACCTTCATTTCTCAAAATATAAATATCTTGTTCTAAATTATTATAGGAACAATTGCTATCTAGATTTTTTTTCTTATAAAAAGTAGAATTAATAGGTGCAAAATAGAAAATTTCTATATACATCTTCTTAGCATTAGTGTCTGAAATTTCTATTCAAATGTACTGATTGAGAGGGTTGATATTAGGAAGTTGAATGTGAGGATAAATTCTCTTTCTAATATAACAAGTTATACCTCATATCCCTGTACGGTGGGACTTTTTGTACCATGTCGACCACAAGACAAATCCTTCTATGTTAGGGACCTTAGACTCCTCATGCTCCCAAGTTTCAACTAGACAAATATAATATATAACTTAATATATTATATGTATTTATTATATATTATATTATTATATTTATAATATAAAATTAATATATAACATAATGTATTATATTTATTATATTATAATTAATACATAACATAATATATTATATTATATTTATTATATTACATAATATATTATGTATTTGATTTTTATGTAATATCTTAAGTATATATTATTATATGGGTTTAGAGATGGACACATGCATTAGTTATTTAAGGACAATGGTATTTTTTTTGAAAACTTCACATAGGAGGCTCATTTTAGATCTGAATATTCCCCTAATTAGTATGTATGAACTCAAAGTTAAAAATTAATACAATATAATACAATATGGTAATGATATGAAATGGTGGGTAACAAACATACATTTTAAAATTATGATATAAAATATTTGATATTTGCAATACAATAATATATTTTTTTTTAAGTAAAAATTAAAATTAAAATACTAAAAGTTCAAATATCATCTAGATTTACAATGGAAAAATATTTATATCAGTTACACATAACATTTAGTTATATCATCCAATCAAAAAAATAATAATATTTCATATGAAATATTCAATACTAAAAACATTATAAAGTTAATAATCAAATTATTAAATCAACTATAGATTTGAAAACATAAAAGTAAGTAATTAAAGAATAAAAAATGTATAATATATCACTCGTCATTTTCATCATCATGATTACCTTCCTTGCCTGGCATGATAACACTATTGTTCTCAAAAATATGTTTTGATCTAGGGTCGTGTCTTAATACAAACCATCAATCCCTATCCAACACATCTGGGTAAAAAAACACTTGGTTGCAGTGTTTTGGGAAAACATAAGGGTCCTTAGATTCATCCCAAATATTTTTAGAGTTGATACATATCATCCCACTATCACAATATTCCTTTACATTATTCTGATCAAAGGTGTCCCACCACTTTCACCTAAAAATAACACATTGGAAAGAAGAGAAGTCCACTCGAATGATCTCTTGTATCTTTCTGATGTAAGATAACTTCCCATGTATGGTGTTTTGATCACGGTGGCTAGCACAACTAGATTGGTTGAACTCAACTTCCACTCCATAGTCTTGTGTCATCTGTCCATCATCAGAATCCTCTGTGCGAAAATGATGTCCATATGCCCACATGGATGGGAACAAATGCACCTATAAAAAGTGAACAAATCATAGTGTTAATATGTGTCTAATAACCTAACCATTAAAATATAAAACAATATAGATGTACTTACAATTCAAATGTGCACTACGAAGTTAAAAGTTATGTACATAGAGATATTATTACCAAGTTGTTGCAACCAATCCCTATGTTTAGTGCATCCTCTTCTTCATGAAGGTAATGGTCGGATGCACCATATTTCTCTCTAACTTGGTCAACAAACCAATTGTTGGGGCATATCATTGACACATTTTCTTTTAAATAATCAGGATAAGGCATTCTTCTACCATTCAACCATCTGAATTATTTCTTGTCACTTTCCCATTTCCTCCTCTTCTATTCGAACAATGTGACCCACAATTGTGTTGCCTCCGAATTGTAAAGAATGAGTTTATTGATGGAATCAATTTATGAATTCGCTGATGTATTCATGAAATCAAACCAACATACTGTAGATATGATATCATTAAAATATACATTATGAAGTTCAGTGTGAATAGTTACTGTTTATAAATTTGAGAAATAATAAGTCACTTACTCTTTATCAAGTGTCTTTTTCCATTAATTTGGAGAATTTCCCCTTCTCTTTTGTCTTCATCCCTTTCGTCGTCCCAAATCATTGCACCTAGTGTGTTGTCGATCTTATTTACGTACTCACTGGAATAATAGAAAGAATCATATGATATGTATCGCTTTGCCATATACCCCTCAGGTTTTTCCCTTTGACGAACAAATCCTTTCAATTTCTTCATGTACCTCTCTAAAAAAAACATCCAATGACACGAGACCACCCCGACTAATTCAACCTCATCTACTAGGTGAATTAGAATATGAACCTACAAGTCCATGAAACTCGACAGTTGTTCCTTCTCAAACATACAAAAAATCTCAGTTATCTCTTGACTCCACCATGGAATGCTAGCCATATGAATCTCATTTGATGTGATCGAACATACAAATGCAGATAATTTAGATATCACATGCCTTAGGTCATGGGGGAAGTCATGGTTCACACAACCATGCATGAGCAGAGGATAATGACACTACAAAGTAAACACATACAAAATTTATTATGTTTTATCCAATGGCATAAAAATAAAAATTACAAATAATAAAATCATATTTCTGACATACATCGTAACTTTATAAGGTTCAAATGTTCATGTGATTTCAACCCTGAAAAATGGTATTGACACACAGTGAAGCAACGTCGTACAAAAGACCCATATAAATAAGGCACCTTCACACCAAATATAACTACCTTTTCCAAATAAATATATTATTTATTCAAAATCCATGGGACATCACCTTCTATGAAAGACCAAGAGGGACCAACCTCTCCTCTACTTTCTTGTCTTGGCCAATGTTTCTTTTTAGTTTTTGAAAAAATAATATCTCTCCTCACAGACAATGTTTCACTTTCTTTCGATGATATGTGCCTCCATAAAGAAGATTACTTTTTTTTAAATATATGCATGGGATCTAGTAAGTGGGCAATCTTAATATGCTCCCAATATGGGATCTCATAAAAGATAGATTTCATTTTCATCCCAATGGGAAATTTATCAACATAGGTGTCAAAGAATTTTGGATCATCGAATATAGGCTCCCCATTTGAATCGAACAATTATGTAATCTAGTTTTCCTTCTCTCTCTCATATTCTCTAAGTCATTATGTTGGTTTCATTATTCCAGGACTTTGGGTTCTCTTTGGTTTACCATTGAAAGTGAATTTTTCTCTTCTATAAGGGTTTTATTTTGGGAGGAATACCCTCGAGCAGTCATACACTAGCTTTCGTAGGTGGTTGGACAGCCTAACCTTTAGAGAAGGTCCACAACATTCACATCCATGATATCCTTTAGTTACAAGACCTGTGAAATTATTGTATACATAGAATGTTAGCATTTAAGAATAGAATTTCAATCACAGCTAATTAAATATGAAAATAAATATTGTTACATATATAAACAAATCAATAAACATGTTAATTTCCAAAGAAAACTCCTAAGCCTGAATAATCATGTGTAGTTTAAGAACATATTCCATACAACATAAAATGTCTCTCTGTTGAGATGGGTCTTGATACATAGTATACATGTATCCCTACCCATAATTTATTCAATTAATCTACCAATGGTTGTAGGTAGACATCCATATTCTTCACTTGTCTTCTACCAGGGACTATAAGAGCCAACATAAGATGTTCATTCTTCACAGAAAACCAAGGGGGGGTATTTTTATCGATCACTATTACATGTCAAACAAAATAGTTGGTGTTTTGGAGGGAATATGGATTCACACCATCCATTTCTATGTCGAGTCGTAGACTTCGTACTTCATCCTTGAAATTTTCTGGACATGTATCCTCTATATGCTTCATGGCTATTGAATCTTTTGGGATTCACATAATTCTCGTATCACTTATGTGCGAGGAATGCCATCTCTACAACATTGTAATATACCAGATATAAAAAGTATGCAGAACGGAAATAAAATGCTAGAAATGGTAGAATAACAGTAATATAACCAACATAATATCCACAATAACAGATAAATGATATAAGAACAACAACAAAAATAGCACTTTGATTCATAAAGTAATGTTCACGGGCCTCTTTGAGGGGGAAACCCCCTGTCGAGTAGTGCTCTGTTACAATAATCGCCAAGCTAGGGTTTTCATACCCTCAACCCTTATTTATACTAAATATGTCTATCAAGAGAAGCAGAAGCTAGGGTTTTCATACCTCAACCCTTATTTATACTAAATATGTCTATCAAGAGTAGGTTGCCTAGAGAAGATCCTTCTAGAAGCTGAATCTTCTGGTCAGTCTTCTTACATCCGCTTCATTCTATTTTATTGAAAGGCCTTATTAATACTGGCCTTAATTTCATGGAAATATATTATTCTAACCACATAAGGGGTTAGGGAGGTTAGGACCCTAACATGTCCACTCTTTAAAAACAACCTTGTCCTCAAGGTCAGAGATGTGGAAACCCATTTAATGGTAGTTGGTTCCCAAGGGCATCTATTGGAGTTGTATATTTTTATTGGACTAGAACTTCCTTGATGTTCTTCTCGACAAGTGATCATCACTGTCCAAACTCATTTAGCGAAATGGATCCTTCTTCAAATAACTTCAGAAGGTTTGAATTTGGCACCTAGTTCCACCCACCTCTTCAAGATGAAACATGAAAAACAGGATGTAGCTTTCAATGATCAAGGTAGAGCTAACTGATATGCAATTTGTCCCACATGCTTGAGAACCTTATAAGGACCATAAAATTGGGGCTTATCTTGACAATGCTCATCTTTGAGGGAAGTTTGCTTGTATGGTTTCATTCACAGAAACACCTGATCCCCGCCTCGTCTGTAAATTGACGTTCAGAGTGACATTGATCTGCTTGTTTCCTCATGCGATTTTGTGACATGACCAAGTTCTCTTTGAGGGTATGGAGAATATCCTCTCGATCTGTAAGTGTTTGGTCAACCGCCTAGACCTTCGAGGTACCCAGTAAGTATGAGAGAACTGAAGGTGGCTTCTGTCCATATACTTCTTCAAAAGGAGTCATGCGTGTAGTTGTATGGTAGGAAGTGTTGTACCACCATTCAGCTAGGGGTAACCATTAAGCCCGCTGATTTTTTTTTTCAGAGGCAAAACACCTCATATATGTTTCCAAACACTTGTTGGCAACTTATGTTTGACCATCAGTCTGGGGATGATAAGTTGTGTTGATATGCAATTGGGTGCCCTGTAGCTTGAACAGTTCTTGCCAAAAATTGCTTGTGAAAGTTGGGTCACGATAAAAAACAATAGAGTGCAACATGCCATGAAGCTTGAAGACCTGGTCCATGAAAATTTGAGCCATCGTGGATGCAGTAAATGGGTGTTGAAGAGCACAGAAATGAGCATACTTGGAAAGGCTATCCACAACCACCATTATGATTGATTTATTTCCCAATTTGGGTAAGCCAGTAATAAAGTCCATAGAGATATCCTTCCAAATAGCAAGTGGAATCGAAAGAGATTGTAGTGTGCCCAAAGATATGACTGTTTCTCCCTTGTTGCATTGACACACATCACATTCAGCGACAAAATTATGGATGTCATGTTTCATACCATCCCAGAAAAAAGAACGTTTGACCCTGTCATAGGTTTTGGTGAACCCGGAGTGCTCCGCTGTGGGTGTAGCATGAAGCTCAAAAAGTACCATGGATTTAAGCTTTGATTGTTTACTTAAATACAAACAACCTTTGTAATGAAGCTCATCCTAGAGGCAAGAGTACCCTGGGGGAGCTGAAGCATTGGTTTGCAATTGCTGGATCAGATGCGAACTTTTGGGATCTTGTAGCCATTCCTGGCAAACAACTTGGAGCCAATCTGGTACAATGAAGGAAAGAGAAAAAAAGGGATCTGTCTTCTTCATATTTTTGGGACAGTGCATCCACCACCACATTGTCTTTGCCTTTCTTGTAAATGATCTCATAATCATATCCAAAGAGCTTAGTCATCAATTTTTGTTGCTCCGGGGAGGAAATGCATTGTTTCAGAAAGTACTTGAGGCTTTGATGGTCTATCGTAATTTGGAAACGTTGCCCCAAGAGATAAGGGTGCCACAGATCAACGACATGCATAATAGCCAACATTTTATTTTCATAGATGGGTTTGCCCAGATTCCTTTCAGATAGTTGCTTGCTGGTGAAGGCCAAAGGTCGACCCTCTTGCATAAGGATAGCACCAATTCCTTTCCCTGAGGCATCACATTCCAGCACAAAGGTCTTTGTGAAATCAGGAAGGGCCAGAACCGAAGTGTTGCACATGGCCATATTCAAGGTTTGGAAAGCTTGAGAAGTGGTTGGAGTCCAAGTGAAAGAGTTATTTTTTAGGAGAGCAGTGAGAGGTGTTGCAATCTTTCCATAATTCTTAACAAACTTACGATAATACCCTTTTAAGCCCAGAAATCCATGCAAGCTTTTGAGAGTCTTTGGGTGCGGCCAATCTTGCATAGCTTGAATATTTTTTGGATCCACCCTGACACCATCCTTGCCAACCAGATGACCCAAGTATTCTACTTTTGAGGCACCAAAAGCACATTTAAACTGTTTCAGGAAAAGTTGGTGTTGAGAGAGTAGATGGAGAACTCAATCCACATGAGTAAGAAAACTAAGACAAAATGATGGAGAAAGGGACATAAGACATGATTCATGAGGCTTTGGAAGGTGGAGGGGGCATTACACAAGACAAGGGCATGACCAAAAACTCACAATGGCCCTCATGAGTTCGAAAGGTCGTCTTAGGAATGTCTTCCTTTTTCATGCATATTTGGTGACAGCCTGAGCGAAGATCAAGTTTAGTAAAGAATTGGATGCCACTCAATTCATCCAGGAGGTCATCAATGACAGGAATGGGAAATTTGTCTTTAATGGTCAGTTTTTTGAGGGCACAGAAGTCATGACACATTCTCCAAGAACCTTGTTTATTCAATACCATGACTACAGGAGAAGAGTAAGGGCGCGTACTAAGGAAGATAACACCTACATTAAGGAGTTCCTAGACCATTTTCTCAATTTCATTTTTTTGTGAAAAGGGGTGGTGATACAGATGGATATTGGGAGGAAGGCTTCCGGGTACAAGGGGAATGGAATGATCATGAACACCGTGGGAAGGAGGGAGTCCTTAGGGAGTGGAAAATACCATGTGATGTTTAGAAAGGCGGGCTTGGAGGTCTTGCGGCACCTGGGGTGTCTATGTTACTTGTATGGCATGTAGTTGGGCAATGACAACAGAATGACCTTTTTTGAGCAGCTTTTCCATGCGATGGGAACTAATGACCTCAGGTGAACTAGCAATGATGCCTTGGAATTTATATTGGTGGCCTTCCTAGTTGAATTTCATGGTTAATTCCTTAAAATCCATGAGAATGGGACCCAAATTCCTTAGCCAGTCTGCACCCAACACAATGTCACAACCGCCCATGTCAATAGCAAACATATGGGATTTTAGGTGGTAGTCACCAATTTGGAGACGCACATTTTCATAGCGCCCTCCACATTTCATGGAACCACCATTGGCAATCATGATTTGAAATTTTTTTACGGCATGGATGTAGAAATGAGTTTCTTGGTCAATGCAGCATTGAATAAAATTATGGGTGCTTCCACTATCAACTAGAATGATGACCTTCCGATGCTTGATGTAACTGATTAACTTGAGGGTTTGGGGGGTGGAGAAGCTAGTGAGAGCATTGAGGGAAATGATTGGTTCCACTTCGAGAGAGTCTGAGGGAGGGGTTATGTCAATGATTTCAGGTGACTCAGACACAAGGGGAGTTTCAACATCCTCTTCCGAAATATCCTCAGATATGGCCATAAAAATCTTTTGTTCCTTACACTTGTGGCCCAAGAAATATTTGTCATCACAATTATAACAAAGGCCTTTGAGTTGGTGTTCATCCATTTCATCCCTGGTCAATTTTTGGATCTTTAATGGGGTGGAGAGAGTAGTGGGATTTACGGGTTTAGGGCGAGGGATAAATGAGGGTTTACGGTTTTGAGAGGATACAACATGTTGTGCTTCTTTATCAGTTTTAGTAGCCTCCACCCAACTCGAAGGTCAAGCCATGAGGACATGGGCCCGAATCTCATCCTTGAGGCCACTGATAAAACACTCTCAAAAGAAAGCATCAGTCATGCCCTCTATTCGAAAAGTTAGGCGCTCAAAGGTAGCTATGAAGTCTTCTACTATTCCTAATTGTTTCAACTTTGTCAAATGGACCAAATGGTTGGTCTCAGTGTCAAAGTGTTCATAAATCGCAGTCACAAATTGGGTCCAAATAATATACCCTTGATGGGAATTTTTTCTCCATTGCCACCATTGTCAACGTTCTTGATCTATATGGAGAACACCATACCGGAGTTTGGCCAAGTCATCTGTAATGTCGTATAAAGATAAATAATGTTCCATTTGGGATACCCAACCAGTGGGTTCTGAGCCATCAAATTTGGTCACATCCACCCGTGGAGGGCGTAGGTCACATTGAAAGTGATGGTGTTGAAAGGTATGGGAATGGGAGGAATGCTCACCTTTAGTCTTTGGAGGCGTGTCAGAGAAAGGGTCATATGTAGGGATCTTTAGTTTCGTCCAGAGTGATGCAAAGACAGATTCAAGTTGGGTGGTCAGTTCTTGTTTGACTTCCTCCATTGAGCACTGCATGGTTGTATTGATGGATGTATCTATGGAGGCAACATTGGCACTGAGTTGTTTCACTTCTTTTTGGGTCTCAAGGAGATCATATTGCAAGGTGTTGAAGCGAGCTTCCAGGTATTGGCTACGGGTATGGGCCATGAGGATGGGTGAATTGAAAAGGGGCGGGTGGGGTATTTTTTTTTTCCGAAAAATGATATGTATGAATGTGATAAAGGCGAAGAGATGAATCCAATGGAATAGGTCTCAAATAATGGTGAAAACATTTCCAGTCTTGGTTTTCTTTTTTTTTTAACACCTGTGGAGTGATACTCCATTCTGAAGAATATTGTAGCGATGAAATCCCCAAATGCTTGATCAGTAAGAAAAGTGTAGTGATTTGGCAACCCGAACACAGTTGTGCGGCAACAAATCTTGTCTGTTTTAATTTGTTTATGTTTCTGTCCCCCAAGGGTTAGGTATTCAAGTGTTCTACAAACAAGGGTTTTCCCTATGCTATATCTCTCTGATATACGTGCGGGGTCCAACAATAGTGCTCGGCCCAATATCTCAGGGCACTAACTAAGGAAGATAGACCGTACCCTTAGTCATACTACTTGACTACCCAGGTACTAGAGAGTATCTTCCTGAGTGTTGTTCTCAGTGGCACTATAGTAGTCAGGTGGCCGATCGGTTTATCTAAAGAGGGCTTCAGGAAATCTAAGTCAATCCGTACACAGGTGTTGTCTGATGCACTACCACTCGAAGGGGTACCAACAGGGGTTACAAGGGTGGCCAACATATGTGCACTTAAGAACCAATTGTATTTATTGCGTGTATGAATCCCTCAACTGCGGGTTTATGCACGTAATGACAGATATTTGTGGCTTAAATACGTCGAAATACACCTCTACCCTGAAAAAAAATTCCCACAAATTCTACCAAGGAAAGTGCTCTGATATCACTTGTAATATACCAGATATAAAAAGTATGTAGAACAGAAATAAATGCTAGAAATGGCATAATAATAGTAATATAACCAGCATAATATCCACAATAACACATAAATGATATAAGAACAACAACAGAAATAGCACTTTGATTCAGAAAGAAATGTTCATGGGCCTCTTCGAGGGGGAAACCTCCAATCGAGCAGCGCTCTGTTACAATAATATCCAAGCTAGGTTTTTCATACCCTTGACCCTTATTTATACTAAATATGTCTATCAAGAGAAGCATCTAGAGGAAGATCCTTCTAGAAGCAAAAGCTTCTATTAGGTCTTCTTACATCCGCCTTATTCTATTTTATTGAAATGCCTTATTAATATTGACCTTTATTACATACGAATATATTGCTCTACCTATGTGTGGGTTAGGACCCTAACAAACATAGTTAATTCTTTGCAATGAAATATCCTTTGAATCCTTGGGATAATAGGCATGTGCCTCAATATTTTATGAGGACCATGTGATTTATCATTTATATTTTATTTATGATTCATGTCATGCCCACATTTTAGACATATATATTTGTCTGCATATTTTCCTCTATATATAATATAATCATTCGGACATGCATGATATGATATATACTCAACACCCAAAATTTTCAACAATTGATTTTCCTCTTCCCAGATACCAGGAAAAACACTATCACTAGGAAGAACCTTATCTTTCAATATCCTGTAGATAGTGGGAAATAGAAATGTACAAGGTCATTTAACGTTTATAAAAGAAACCATTTCTAATGTTAATTGTGTGACAAGATTTCTCGAAATTAATATAAGGTACTTGTTGGTCAATTACCTCAATATTATCAAGAAACATGCATTTGACATACCAAAATTTGATTTCACATTGTACAGTAGCATTGTTGTGACAAGATGGGTAGAATTTGACCGGGCACTAGGTCCAAAGAGAGGGGTGGTGGAACTAGATTTCAAGCTTTCGAAAATGGTATCACTGATATGAGCAACATCCCCTAGCTCATCGTTATGGAATGTATTTAACAACATTGTCTCCATGGCAGTCGTATCCTATAAGTAATCATCCATACCAAACTCTTTTTTATTTTCTCCATTGCCAACTTTTGAAGAACTACTATTGTTGTAGTCATTCCTAATTGGTGAATCTAGACGTAGTGGGAATTGAATAGGTGGTTGATTCAACCATTCTTGGTATGATTACTCTCCAAGTTTTTCTCTCATTGCATCCTTCTCTCAAGTTGACATTGTTGTGGGGTGCAATAGAAGATGGTAGGTAGGTCTTTCATCATCATAAGAATCATAATTTCAAAAATATTGAACATTAGTACATCGATGATATTACTAAGCACAATGCAATAATTTGTTTGTTCAAATTACATTATACCAAACAATTATTACCATCATCGACCCGGGATTGTGGCTGGAAGATGGAATGTCACAATTGGTAGGGTAAAGTGACTGTTCATTTTCATATACTAACTGCTTGTGGTATGTTTCTCCTCATAAGACCTTCTAATTTTTTTGAACCAGTACTGGAATATTTTATGCATCTGAACACGATTCTAAATAAGGATCCTACAAATTTGGATAATTTTTTATTCATATTGACATGGATAAAAAAAATTCAATTAGATAATCGAAACATTAATAAAATAAGTTAAACTTATTTTAGATGGAAAGGGAGAACTCCACGATGGACTTTGAGCGATATGGAATGGGCTGGAATTTGAAGAATTGACCATTTGATCATATAATAAGGTTTTCTCCCTACATTTTAGCAAAATTAGCAACAAAGTTTTATGTACATATCTAAAATAAATTTCGAGGACCATACCATAATCTAAGTTTGAATATAGTTTTGAAACCCTCTTTTAATAATAAGGCGACATAAAACGTAAAATGTATACTGAAGTATTGTAAGTCATGTGAATCCATCCTAAAATATAATTTGAGATGAATATACTATTTTGTGTGCAAATAAAAGTTCAAATAAATTTAAAATCATCCTGGTGCGCTTATAAACCACAAAATCATCGGTGCACATATTAATAATAAGCATTGGTGCGTTGAAATATTAACCACATCGTGTTTTGAGATTTTGTTAATAAAAAATAATTATATGTTATCGGTGCATCATATAATATGGATGCATCGGTGCGTAATGTAATATGGATGCACTAATGAACTTACATAAATGCACCATCGTGCCAAATGTTTTTAAAAAAAGAAGCATGATTTTTTTTAAATAATTAAAAAAAAAAAGGGAATCGAATTTCATAAAGTCCTTTAAATACTAAAAAGTTATTCACTATTTCATTATTTTGCAAAAAGTTGCAGGGAAGAGACTTGCAAGAGAGACATAAGGAGGAACATTATGGAGGAGAAGAATACTTTTGAACAATGGTATTATTCAAAAAATGAGAATTTGAAGGGTATGATGATTCACTCTAAACCATTTTCATAAAGTTTTTTAAATATTAAGAAGGAATTCAATATTTTCATTATTTTGTCAAAATTTACAGGAGACAAATTTGGAAGAGAGACATACTGGGGAGCATTGTGGAGCAGAATAACACTTTGGACCAACAGAAATATTCAGAAAATCAGGATTTGAAGGGTATGGTGATTCACTTAAAACCCTACATAGTAAAAAATTTAAATTTTACCGTTAATTTTGATACTCATTTTTTTTTAAATTGTATTCCTATTTGGATTTTAATTAAAATTCAGAATAATAAAAAAAAAAATCAAATCAAACTTACCTTAAACCCTTGTTTTTTTTTACCTTATGTGAATGCAAAATTTCACCCTACAGTTTAACTACCTCTATCACTTCGGAATTAGGGCTTTTCGTTTTAGGCATTTTAGATCTAACAACTTTGTTTTTCTACATAAAAGTGTTTGTCTTGTGATGCAAAGGGACCACTTATTTCATTGGATCCCAAACACAGTTGGCCCTCTGAATTTGGTTTTTAAACAGTTTCTGATTTGACGTTTTTTTAAACGTTTTTCGATTTTTCGATGCACCATTTTTATAGAAGCGCACTGGTGCGTTTATGTCTAAGGAACACTGATAAATCCAGATTTTTGTTTTTAATTTTAAAAATATGGTGCATAAAAAAAATATTGTCGATGTTTTCTCATCTAAACAACACATAAAATGTTGTCACATCGATGTGTAATTTTTCTATTGTTTTTTTTATGAATGTTTAATTTTGTTTCTATATTTTTGTTTTCTACTGTATGCATTATGATTTCTTCTATATATATCACATTTTTGTAATTCACATTTTTTTTAAAAGAAATTAAACTATCCGGTGTGTTTTTTTGTATTGAATGCACCAATTTATTTTATGTAATAAACACATCGGTGCTTTGTATTTAAAAAGTGCATCGGTTACACTGATTTTTTTTCTCTAAAAATTATGTGATTTATTTATAAAATATATTTAATAATTTATTTATTGAATGGTAGAGGTTGTATATTGATAAAAATATGAGTGAGAAGAGTTTAAATAAGAAAATTTTTGGTCGACACAATAATGACACATCCGGAAAAACAAAAAAGGTAGGTTCTCTGTAAATTATATACAAAACTAATATGGTTGAACTATATGTAAGTTTAACTAATATGTATTGGTTAGTGTGTGTCATGCAAGGCCACAAAATGAGGAATATAGATACGATTATTTCTAATCTAAGTACATAAGAGCATAAAATCTTCATGGAAAAATTGCAGAGGGATGAATCAGGTGCATGAAAAAATACTATTCAATATGTTTTTTTTTTTTAATTTACATTAATAATATACTTAGGAATATTAGATGGCATGTTTCAAATAATATATTAATTCACATATGTTTAATTTTCTATAGGAACCAACAACAAGGGAACAAAATGTCATCCTAAGAATTTTTTTTTAATTAATATAGAATATGTAAATGATGATGAATTGGTCCTTACCTCATCTGGAGTGGTGTTGGAGATTAATCAAAGGGGGGAAACGTTTATAAAACTATGAGGGATATAGTGGAATAAACGTATAGACGTACTTTCCACTTAAAATATAGAAATCAATCCAATGATTCCAAGAACCGGGTTATATTTAAACTATAGAAAGTATTTCCAGAGCAATGGTCAATGAGACCTGTCAAACTTGCTATAGAAAAAACATACAACAAAAAAAAAGAATCATTCAAAAAGTAATATTCCTAAAAACACTTTTTTTTTTTTACGAAAACGGTTATGTTGCATTAAGCGGCATTCTGGCAAGCCAGAATCAGAAAGTTACAACTCTGAAGAAGGTTGGTGACCTCTAACAGTGCTTCCAACCTTCTTGTGAATGTCTTGGGAGACCAATCCCATCTGCTCCTTGAGATAATTTGAGAAAATGACAAAGAGTTCATACATGAGTAAATTCTCACAAACTGTGAGCATAGTAGAAGACAGAAGAAAAGCATTAAACCAAGGGGGCTGAAATTTTCCCCTTAATGTAGGGATCCAGCTTTTTCTGAGAACCTAAAGAAATGTTGGAGGCCGCCTCCTTTTCTCTGCGCGCTTTGTTGGTCCTTCGTCCTCGGGTAAGGGGTGGAGACGGAACTGAATTGTCTTCAAGTTCAGAAGTTCCCCCAGAGCCGCTAGAGGGGACTGTAACAACCAGACCTGCATGGGTAGAGGGTTCCAGATCTGAAGCCCGAATTTCTCTTGTTGCTACTAAATTTGGGGGGTTGGAACCCGGGAGGCTTTCGTCTCCCGGAGGGTCTTCCTTAATTGTTGTTGCTTCTGTATCTAGGGCTTCATCTTCCTCCAGCGCTTCAAAGATGTTTTTATTTTCTAGAGTTGCCTCTGCTGAATGAGTGGCCTTCGGGGCCTGGTCTAGTGGATCCTT
Organism: Picea sitchensis; assembly: GCA_010110895.2. Lineage (NCBI taxonomy): Eukaryota > Viridiplantae > Streptophyta > Pinopsida > Pinales > Pinaceae > Picea > Picea sitchensis. The sequence continues at coordinate 64,113 of SNQJ01S0058283.1, read as the reverse complement.
TCGCCTTGACTGCCTTCGTCGTATGGGCTGAAAATCATCTTCTTTGACTGGTCCTGGCTCCTCAGAGGCTTTGGGGCATCTTTTTTTGAAGTGACCGTAAACATGGCACCGGAGGCACTTAAAGGGAATATGCTCGTAGTCCAGCTCTTGGATATGGCATCATTCCCCCAGGGATAGCTTAATGGCTTCTGGAAGACCTTCCTCAAGGTTAACCTCAACACAAATGTGAGCGTAGGTAAATTGGTCCCCTTTTGGCTCCGCACTGTCCAGGAAATGCCCAAGCTTATTTCCAATGTCCTCCAAATAATTCTTCCCCTAGAGATGCAAGGGAAGGTGAGGCATCCTAACCCAAAAAGGGGCTGCGGTGATCTCATCTCTGGGGTTGAAGTCAAGTGTCCAGGGGGCTAAGAACATTCCTCTCGACCCCATGAAATAGGGTCCAGATCTGAAAACTAGATCACAGTCCTCTTTCCTCGTGAAACTGAAGACAAAAAAACCCCTGCCTACTGCGAGCAAAGAAACTGTTCCCTGTATCAGTGACTTCCAATGGTCATCCATACATGCCTCCATCATTTTGGGCCTAGGCCATAACCCTGTAAACTTTCTCATGAGGGCCTTTTCAGCTAGAAGGAGGGAAAGCTTGCAAGGTCCCTCTGGAGATAGCTCCAGAGAAGGGATCTCCTCCAACTTCTTAACAAACTTAGACGAGAGAGAAGGCTTGGATTTGGGTCCTGCCGAGCGGATTAACGCTTTGAATGCTTCCAGAGGATCTTTTTCCCTCTCGGCAATCGGATCTGGGGCCATCGTAGCAGGCCGTCGACCACCAGCAAACAAGAAGACGAAGGCCAAGACCGCTGCTCCAAAACGCATGCAAAAACGCAGGCGAAACTCAGGCAGGACGCTCTAAAAACACTGATCCGCGGCCCTAGATGCGAGGAACCCTGAGCGTCTGCTACAGGCATAGATCCGCGCCCCTGCAAACGAAAACTAGTGAGGAGGCAGCTAGGGTTTAGGCCCTAGCCACATTGACCATCTGTCTCATGCCGTCTCGCTCCATTCGCACCTTCCTAAAAACACTGTTTTATAATATATGTATATGTATATGTATGTATGTATGTATTAAAAAGTATTCATTTATTAATATATCAATTTTGTGATATTTAGTTTTCATATATCAATATAAAAATATTTTATTGTCATGTTATTTTTCAGGAAAATTATGAAAATCCCAAAGGACCAACGAGATGATATCCGAAATATGCCAGTAGGAATGCCAAAAAAAAGTGTACAAGGAGATGGTCAAATAAATGGACATAATTGCATCGCAGAAGGAGCTATCTCAACAACAACATTCTTCAAATGTATGTAATCATTGAATTTTTCTATTAGGTACAAAAAAATAATTTAGCATTAAATATTAATTTTCAAATGTTCTCTTATAGAAAAGAAAAGAAAATGAAATTCATTTTGCACATAAAACTGGACAACAAGGAAGAAAAGGGTTCATAGCAAAGTTTGTGAGTAATTGTTATTTCCTTATAACAACTTAAGGTTTCTTTTAATATATTTTAAGTTGTTTTACAAAAGCCATCCTTGAATGTATTCAAACAAGTGCTAACATACAAACAAGAGCCATCCAAAAATTTGATGGGCATTGGGTTAATTAAGGTTTGTGAGTATATGTTGGCATATCAAAAATTAACTGTGGAATTTGTAAGTATAATCTATGTTGTTTTACTTCTATCATTTTATAATTAATGAAACAAAAATAATACTTTATATTAAATCTATGATTTATTATGGGGTATAAAACTTATAGGAAACAAAGTATGGAACTGAGCCAAAAGAATAATTCTTGAAAAAAGGCATGATATTTTATTTTGAGCATATGTGTATGATTCATGAGTCAATTCTTTCTTTGTAGGTAAGTCGCTTTTCAATTTACATCATTCTCACCAATGTAGATAGACTCATTACAATTTATTTTTATGTTTGTAGATCGAACTTGAAGAAGAATAAAACAATTGAGGAAATCAACCAAACACTCAACAAAATAACCCAAGGAATGAAAGTAGATCGAGCACTAATTACAACAGTTCCAGTGAAGAATCATGACCAATATATTTGGATATCAACGCAAGCTACCATTGTATTTTTTTGAAATAATTGTCTGTGAAAATCAAACATTTTTCTTTAATGTAATGGACATAGTGTCCCAATTTAAAGACAAGGTATTACCGATAAGGTTCCCATTTTGTATGAAAAAGACCCTCCTATTCATATAATAAAATATGTTTTAATTTATTTTATTGCATTGTCCAATGTTGTTGTGAAATGTTACATCATTGATTAAATATATGGATGACTAAATATTATAATGAAGAGATGCAAAATATGATGATATAACAAATTAATCCAAACATCATATCAAAATTCATTAATCAAAATATAAGGTATATGTAAATTTTTTGATAAATAATGGAATTAAAAAATAACAATAATTGCACTATCACAGGTCGATGTTTCTTGGTGTATTTTAATTATTGATCTCATTGGAGCGTTTAATATTAAAACTCACTGGTGTGTTTCATATGAAATGTGCATTGGTTCTTTTGTGTAATCAATTAGCATTGGTTTCAATATTTATTTAATACCAAAAAATTATATTAAAAAATTGGCCTTCAGTGTGTTAAGCTTATACAAAGAACCAGTGCTTTTGTCTTATTAATAAGCATCGGTTCTTTAGGATTATTAAAAAGAACCGTTGTATTTATGTTATTAATACGCACAAGTTCTATTCTATTATTGATAAGCATTGGCACTTGTTTGTTACTAAAAATCATTGATGCTTTTTATTTTTAATGCATCAGGGGGGGGTTTCTAGGTAACACACAAGTGCATATTATTTTATATAACATTGGTGCCTTCTTACTAATAATGCATTGGTGGTTCTAAGCATAAATCCCTGGTGATTAATTATTGTTAACTCTCCTGGTGTGTTTTCCTGTTAAATCCCTAGTGCATATAAGACAAACACCACAGTGATTAAATATTTTACTGCCCCGATGCTTGAATATTGTATTGCCTCGGTGCTTGAATTTAAGTGTACAAAACCGGTACAGTATGTGTATGTACGCACCAGTGCTTGTTCCTCATAAACATGCACCGATTTGTAAACATCCGCTAACACCTACGATCGCCCATATTTTTTAGTTATAATCAAATTTCATTATAGTATCCGCAAAAACATCTGCTATTGAAAACAAATGTTGCAGTGGAGGTTTTTTTGACAATTTTTTCCAATTTTGTAACACCAGAAACCTCCATTATAATCATCGCTAAAAGGTCTTTTCCTGTAGTGATTATAGAATTCCAATAGATTATGGATTGTTATCTTGGATTTATGTGCACTACATAAGGGTACTATTTCCATCATCTCTACCTCCGAGAAGATCTTTGTTCAAATGGCATGTAGTGTTGTATGTATGGAGGGAGATTCATGTTCAAATGTGAACGTGATTTAGAATCTCTAGACCAATGCTTCCCAGCTTTTTGTCTCCCTACGCATATCCAATTCTAAATACCAATTCTTTGATATTGTGTCCAACATGTGTATGAATCTGTGTGTCCACTATATTTTTGGTACTACGCACCATAAGGCCCTACAACTTTCTACGTGACCTACTGGGTCACTCGCTCTTGTGTATTTTTGCGCAAATTCTTCTTCCTCGGGCCCAAAGTGTATCTACATAAGTCTACTGCATTGTGTCCAGTCTTTCATTTCCTTTATGTGTGCAGCCCATGATCTAGTTGGAGTTTCCTTTAAGATGACATCTAGTGCCAACATCCTCTGTTGTTCGGGAAACTATAACTCAAATGATTTTATTAATATACCATTCTTATTCAGTCCATCGTACCTTGGTGGATCACATAGCTCCATTCCTATCCATTGCAAGGATCATTTTATCCACGCACATCGTCTAGTGGACACTTCATGCATCCTTTGCTGCCAATTTTATAGACCGGCTTCTGAATTTGATGCACACAAGATCATACTTCACTGACTCAATGCGTCATCCATTATTGGGTCAACATAGTCCTCCATCCATGCATTCAGATTGTATAATTTATCAATGTCCTTCCCTCTTGTTGGCTCTATGTATCTCTTTCATTTTGATGATTCTAAAGGTGCAGTAACTTTTAGATCCTTGACCTCGAATATCAACTCCATCTTTTTCAAGTTAATAATCACATCATTATTGAACTCCCATTCCAATCCCATCAGTGTTGGATACGATTGACTATCATATACTATCTCATTAACTTCAAATTCTACCATGTTGCACACCCCATCTATGTTCATATCTACTCCTGTCAGTCACCCAATCGGGACTATCTTATGCTAATTTGTGAGTCTTAATTGAATAGAGGACCATACTAGCTCAGGTTATCCCATCATTTTCCATGTCTTCTTAGGTAGCACATTCACATAAGATCCTAAGTCTAAAATAACATTATCCACATCGTACTCTCCAATTTGTGCATTAAACATTAATTCTCCATTGGTTCTCTTCCTGCGCAGTACCTGATTTACCATTTTTTTTGAAACAGGGGTGTCCCTTCCTTTTGTATAGTGATCAATCATATTATATAAAATACTTAGCGTAGTTTTATCCTCCATTAGTTCCACACAACTCTTTAATAACTATGTTAGTGTACTTACCTATGCACTTGACTTCTCTGGTACAACTTGATCTTCTATATGAGGTAGTGATGATTTTGATTGATCCGAAAAGATCTTTTAAAGACTATGGTCAGGTTTTTAAAGCATGAGGTCATTAACCATTTAGGAATTGAAGAAAAAGGAAGAATTAATTATGTAACATGGAATCCACAATAAGATATACATATATGGAAATAATCACAAAGAATCATCAAACCATAACATCAAAATTTGTTAATGGAGTTCAGCAATATCGCCTACGTCTTCGGGCCTTTGTCTCAGTGGGTGAGGATTTCTTATTTTCTCTTAAAAGATTCAAAAATACATCAGGAAAGAGTCAAATGGATTACAAACAAATTTGGTTGTGTTCTTCTAGACCTCAAGAACCCAACACAACTGACGACACTGAAAATAGATGAATGAAGCTCTCAGAAATGGCCCGCAAAGTTGCTCTCCTCAATAACTTCCCTGCATAAAAATGGATTTGAATTTCAAATTCCCCAGCATTTCTCCTTCTCTAAACCTTCCTAAGGCTGCCAAGAACCTATTTTTTATATAGGTTTGAAGTTGGCAACAACCTCCCAACTTCCCCACAAGATCTGGCATCAAAAAGGGCTCCAAATCCTCCAATAATGGCCAAAATCTCCCAAAAGAGGTTGAAAATCCACTAAACATCATAAACTATGGTTGAAAAACAAAAAACGTGTGCATAACAGTGCACAACCCCCAAATTCATGGCCCCTAGTCACATGCACGCCCTCCATATGGCCTTGGGTTGGATGGCGCTGGTCCTTAGCCCCCAGTCTTGGCTCCTAGTCATATGTGCATGGCCATATGGTCGTGCCCCCAAACCTCCACGTGTCATGTTAGTCTTTAGGCCCCCATTTGTTGGCCCCTGGTCGGAGGGGGCTAGCACCCGCCGACCGGGGCTTACCCCTAAAATCGTGCCCATGCAACTTTAAATCTAGATTGGGCCAAATGTGGTTAAGCCCCAATTTGTAGCCCGGATGATCCGCTCGTGTTTGTTAAGTATTTACATATCCCATGAGATCTGGAGTTTGAATCCCCCGGCCCATAATAATGTTTTACCCAACACAACTTGGGAATATCTGGGTTTCCACGTGGCACTCTGTGATTGGCCCATGTGTCACCCTGGTATTGGCCTGTACTACTGACAAAATGGCCCAGTCACGTGCCACATCATCCGTCATACAACCAAGTCATCTACCATGTGTCACTACCACATCATCATACCCTACTGCCACATGTAAATATGTACTGCCACGTCCTTCGTCATACAGTCCAGTCACCTACCCCGTATAACTACCACATCAACCTGTCATATGCCCAGATGTCGTTCGTATGGCCATGTGTCCACCTGTCATTGGGCCACGTCACTATACAGACTGCCACGTGTTATTCATATAGTGACACGTGTCAAATCCGTACAGTTCCAACTCATACCGAAAGTGTTGAAACCGATTAACACATGTCACCTCCTGGTGATGCCACATTAGCATGATGACATCATCATGAAGCCATCATGTCATCATGATGATGTCACCTATCATACCTGTTGATGTTAACATTGACTTTGACCCAGTTGACTTTTTGCATGTTTGGAATTTTGGCCAGAATGTGATAACTTTCGCATACTTTGTTCATTTGAGGAAAAACATATATGGTCGGAATCAGTGCGATGAGACAAACGCAATGGCGTTGGTTTCATCTGATTCTGAGAACTTTGATTTTTATGCCTTCCTAAACCCATTTTTGGTTCTTGGATCCATTTTGGATCATTGATGCTCCCCCATGCGGTCCAAGTATTTCCTTTCTTTCTCTCTGATATGCATTTTTTTCTTGTTTTCGATCGAATGTTAGTATAGGCCCTGTTGACTTCCTTACCCACTGCTCCGTCTAGTTTCCTCGAGTTTCCATATCAATTGTTGTCCTAGCTCCTCCATGTGTAACAACTGTGATTTTTGGTCCTTCACTATCTTTTGGCTGATATCATATGCACATTTTGATTCAGAGTCTGGTTTGGGTTTCCTTTGGCATTCCATTTCACAACTAGTTGGAGACAGTCCTCTGTCGCGTGATCTAGTGCTCTGCAGTATGTGCATGTCGTACACAGATTCTGGAAATCATGGGCCAAGTGTCCAGGTTGATTACAGTTATAACAGATAATCAATTTGTATCCTCCTCGACCAAAATTTCGTCTTCCCTGACCTCTACCAAAGTTCTCTTTGTTTCCCTGATTGAACCCTCTCTTATTGTTATACTTTACACCACCTCCTTCTGCGTCGATATTCTCTTCTTTGATTCTGTACATATCCGATGTGCGCTCCCTTAGTAGGTCGAACGCACGACAATCTTTCTCTTCATGCCCTACTGACTTGCAAAAGTTGCAAAACAATTTCTTTGGTGTACTTTGATACTTCTATAGTAATGGAAACTTTGTGGGGTTATGTCCCCATTTTTTACATATCTTGCAGTGTCCCCCCTAGTATTGGATTCGACGCTCCAGCTACTAAATAATGCACGAATGTTGGGAATTATTCCTTGTGATGTCCCTCTATCCTTCATTTGGTACACCACAATTTTATCATTTATCCCTTCCTTTTGTAAGCTCGGCCAAATGAATTGTTAATGCAACCAAATTTGTCTGAACCTATGTCATTCCTCTTATATGTCATGTCAGACATGCCTCTAGTTTCATCGCAATCTCCAATGCCTCAGGCTGCAGCGTAACCTTCTGTTGGATCAGGGGCCTTCAAATGTGTGGTATAAGTTCGAAAATAAACCACTCTTGATGTTATTGATCTAGAATTTGGAAAGTCAAACTCCCCATTACATCCTTCAAGCGTTGACCAAACTCCTATACGAACTATGTTTGTACTTGTTTGATCTCTTTTAGCTCGATGATGTACTGATGTACTATGGTTTTGATTTTGGATTTTTGAACTCCTTTAGTAGAACTTTCTTTATCTCTGTCGAATTCTTGGCCTGTCCTGAAGGCATAATTCTCTGTAACTTCATATATCATACCAACGCACACCCTCTAAATTTGGTTGCTAACTGCGCAATTTTCACGAGATCATAGTGTATGTTTTTAGCGGCCCAAGCTATTTCTCATACAAACAAGTATTTTTATGGATCCTTTAGCCCTACTCCCTTGAATTCAGGAAGTCTAAGAGTATTATCTACTCCCACCATGTTGGCTTGTGTAGTCCCTCCTCTTGGTGATGTTGGTGGACTCGAATTCTGACTTTGACTCTACGCACTACTCCCACTATTTTGACTACTACTACTATGTACTCCTTGAATAATTGTTATGGATTTTGAAAAGTATTCAAATGTTATATCTGATTGTGATGATGCACATGGGGTCATGTATTCAACACAGGATCCTATCTGAGTAGGACTCACTGGCTCTTCTATTACCGGAATGGACTAAAACCCATCTTATTATCTGCCTATATATGGTATCTCTATGATTCAGACTAGTGCACAAGGTTCCCTTTCCTTTGGCTCATTGTGCTTATCGTCTCTCCCAGCCCCAGTGTTATACCTTTTGTACATTCTGCCTCTGTGTAACTCTCCAAAATCATACTCTTCCTAGAAATGTTGTCTTCTTGCATCCTCAGTCCCTTCCTTCCTTGTTCATTACTTCCTTCTATCATACGATCCCCCTGTCATCATCCGTCTCCCCCTATGTGTGCAAAGCCATTTTAGTTTTCGGACTTAATTATCATTACATATTTTTCACATAACAACATTTCTATCCACGTATTCAATGATTTCAAGAACCTTTCACATGGACCTTTGAAAAACCCTCTTTCTAAAACAGTGTATGACTGAATGAAATCTACTGCAAATTTTGTAACATAACCCCTAGTACACTATATAACCAAAAATCAATTGCTCTATTAGTTGGGTTACTTACCAAATTCAGTTGTCTTACCAATTCAGGAGTCCAATGTTTTGGCGTTGCAACACTAAACCTTCATGTCTTCTCTAACAACCTTTCTAGCCACTCAGGCAAAAAATTTGGAAATTTTCCAAAGAAAATTTCATGCAGATCCATGAACACATACCTTTTCATTCATTTATTTTCAGTCATCTAAGGTTTAATGTTATACTGTCACAAAAATTCTCGTTCTTTTCATTCCAACCATTATGTGATCTCCTTCTTAATTGACCTCCAAAACATCCCCTTAGTCGCAATGTCCTGGTCTCGACAAGAGAACCATTTGTTGGCTTAAACTAGTTTGTGCAAGGGTTATAATACCCAAGTTTCTAGTTAACTATGACCAACAAACCCACAATACACCGGCCCTTTCGGCATCACCTGCTTGCATAGATGTAGTCTAACCCAAGGTATCTATGGGGACTATAGGAATTAGGCTTCTGCAGGAGTAAGGGAAAGGGGGGTGGATATCCGAGTCATTATTCCTTATTCTAGCTTATGTAAGTACTCTATTATTACATATATTATTTCATTCATTCATGAATACTTCATCGTAATCAATACATAAACTAAGTCTAGTCTATGAAATATAACATCATCATTCATAAACATACATAAACAAGTAAAGAACATAAGATGCAAGATTATCTCTCAACTCTGTCTTTATTCATCTTATCAACTTATTACATTCATTATTCTTACATAATCTCAACCTCTCTCTCTTCATAATCTCCAGACTCTACCGACTCTAGCCTCTTTTTCACCCTACCTGTTACATATTTATACCAAAAATCTAGGGCTTAAATCCCTATTCTATACATCTCGAAATAGCCCATTAAAATTCATGGCATGGCTAACTTCAGTTAATTGGATGTTTTCTTTCCTCTGCTTTTCTCTCTTCATACAACTTTTTTGTTTTTCTTCCATTTCTGGAAAGGTGCATTATCGTCCTTTGTGCTTTCTCTTCTCACTCTCTTTCTTTATTCTTCTGTCTGTGAGCTATCTTCATCCTACTCATTTCCCTTTATGTTGTGCCCTTTATTCTACGCACTTTATTCCTTTTGTGCCCTTACATTATCCTTATGTTTTTCTCCCAAAATTTCATCCAAAAACCTACATGTCCAACATGGAGTGTTGATTTCTGAAAAGGCTCAAAAAAGGATTCCAATAGCTAATACTCAACAGAGACTCGGTCAATGTTTTTATAAACTCTTCAATGAGGAATATTGAAGGCGAAATATATCAGAATGAATCATCAAACAAACAATATCTAATCATAAGCAAGGATTCAAGATGAAATAAAGGAAAGACTAGTCAAAAGTCAATCCCTAGTGGAGTCACCATTTTTCTATTGTGAGAAATCTTACCTTGCGGACAAGATAATCTCCCCTTTGGACCAAGACCCCTATCTTTGGTCCAAAGACAAAAGTAAAAAAATGGTTTCTACTGTCTCTATAGATCTAACTCAATGAATCAAGCAAGAGAGAAGAAGAATGTGGCGTACCTTGTTGAGATGTTCATCCTTGCTACTCCAATCCTTGGGATTGATCTCCAAGCTCCTAAATGCAAATGAAGTTCTGTAAAGAACAAAAAAATAATTATTCCTCCTGCTCTATATTGTTTTACAAAGCATATTTATCTATGAAGACTGAAATGACAATAGACAAACAAATGTAGAACACATGAACTTGAAGGGAATAGGTCAAGTTTATATTAATTGGAAATCCAAACTACAAGAACTTACAGATCATGTTTGATGCTGCGGTATATTCTCCAATCTCTCCTTATCCATCCATTACATGAATATTGAAATCAAAATGTTGATGCTTCTCCCAAGATGAAAGGTTTGACATCTGAATTCTTCCCCCCTTCACCTTAGAAATGACTTCTATATATAGACTTGAGAGGCTTAACCACCATGATATAAGTAGGGATATGGTTGAGGATATGCATCTTTAAGTTGGTATTACATCCTAATATAGATCCATACTATAGGATTCGAGCATAAGGAACCTCATCCCTTAAGAGTCAGCCCTTAGGAAAAGGTGGAAGATCCCATTTTTTCCTCTAACAAGATTGGTGCCCCCTTAGAGTGAGAGAAAGAGTGCCATTGGCATCCCCTTAACATCGCGGGGGGAATTTTGGCACCCACTTATCATGATTAGGGGAGCACCACCCTTCCAAAATTCCAAACAATTGTCAATTGTTCCAAGAAAAAGGTATGGTTTTCGGGGCCTAAATGGTTGGTTTCTTCCTCCAAACTAACTTAGGGATTGTGACAAATGTATTTCATGGTTTCAAGGGGTTGTGGCACTTATCAAAGTGAATGTGACACTTGGTAATGTGCATACGACACTTGAGATAGTGCATGTGACACTTAACAAGGTGCGTATGTCACTTTGCGACACTTGCGACAATGAAGTGTGACATTTTGACATGTAACATTTAGGTCTGGGTTAGCCCTACATTTTTTCCTTCTTGATGCTAGTATGGAAAATGTGGAGTCTCCAGGTGAAATATTTTATCCTTCTTTATTCTTGTTCACTAGTAAGAAGTAGGTTTTCCTGTCGTTCTACCCGGGGAAAGTAAAAAAATTTCAATTTGGTCTCCGACAACGGCACCAAAAATATGTTGTAGCCCTTGAGATATTTCTGGCTAGGAAAATATGCCAAGGCATCCATTTAAAATTGATTTTTTTTTTCAAAGTTGTCCTACCCTAAAAAAAAGTGTTTTGTTGATTTACATTAGGCATCAATTTCTAATCTTTAATGCTCATAGATCATGTTTTGAGGGAACAATTTCTATGTTTGAGGAAATTTAAAATTTAATGAATGAAAGAAGAATTAAGGAAATCAAAACTGAATGTAAAACAATGTATCTTTTGATAATATTATTTTACCTTTCAGATAAAATAAATTATAACAAAGTATGTATCTAAACAAAAAAATATAAAATGAACAGAAAGGAACAATTATTTTCTATTCACAGGGCAAAATGAATTAAATACAGGTCTTGTCAATACTCACGGTATATCTGAGAAATCTGTAGCTTTAATTATTCCTTTGCAGTTTGTAATAGTAATAGTTGTACTAAATTATCACAATTATAGTATTAGATGAATTCCAGAAGAAATTGTGAATGTGAAAATGACATGAGAAACAAGAATCACATAGACTGAAACATAGAAAGATAAAGTCACTCAAAGATTCATAAATTTTATTAAAAAAATAGTTTTTTCTAAGGAAAAAAGATCCTTTACATTGAGTCTTTATAATAAATTTATACAAATTAGGCCATAACCAAGTGTGGTTATTCGATCCTATTTCCTATCCTTTGATATACAAAAATATATTTGACACCTAAAAATAGGAAGATCTGGAAAAAAACTATTCCAATTCCTGATTTTCTTCAACTGTCTTAATGACTCATTCAATCAACACCTGAATGAGAAGTTTTCAAGTTTCACTTGATGAGTAGTTTAATGAATTCATTTTCATGTATGCAATGTATATCTCAATATATTTTGCGTATGTAGGAGGGATTTAAAATAGTTTTTTTTTTTATTTTCTAAAGAAAACAGAAATCATCTATGAGTAAATTCACAATGTCTTCCCTCTTAAATTGTCAACCATTCCTTGGAATGTTTCCTCACTTTCCTTGACTATGAATACATTTTTCCTGTAATTTTAAAATGGTATAACTTTCCCTTTATCATTCCAAGTTGAAGGAACTCCCATTTTTAATATATTTTCAAATTTGTTGGTAAATGATTCAATGTTTCTTTTCACCATTATAGATTTATTTTGATCTTGTTGTAGTAAATTTCTTTTTATGAAAATATTTTCAGCCTCCATCACCATTGTGGTTCTGTCTTTTACACCTTTAATTTTCAATACTTCATTGGAAGTAGAATTTAGGAACTTGGTAACTCTAGTAGAAACATGGGTTTAGTTAATAATTCTTTGAAAGATTTATTTATAGTATCATTTGCTTCATCTCTTAGAACCATCTCATTATCAATTATTTTGAAGAAATTCCAAATCTTTCCAACTTCATCAATGATTTCATCCCAAATAATGTGTCTAGCTCCTATCATATATGTTTTTCTAGACAACTTATTCTTCATTTGTTCCATGTCTATTAGCATCTTGGATTTTAGCTTCTATTATTCTCCAATAATTTTATCCTTATCTTTGATTTCTTCTTGTTGTGTTGAAATTGTTTTCTTTAGCTTCTCAATATCATATTCTTTCATGTTCAATTCTACTAATGCTCTTGATAACCCATTTGTTGGATATGTTTGTTTTGTTACCTGTGATAAAGAAAAAAACCCTTTCAAGATTTCAATCTAATTCTCATACAATTCAATCTGTTCTTCCATATGTACCATTTTCTTCAGGAGTTGATCCTTTTCTTCTTTGATTACATGTAACTTTGGAGCCTAGACATGTTAAATTCTAGGGATATTAATCATTCTCTTCATTCACTAGATATCTGTATATTTTGTTTTTATCAGAGCTTGCATGAATGTTGCATATTGTGGATTAGCTCCTAGATCCATTACACATTGTTCTAATTCTTCCACTTTGATCTGCATGTTTCTATTAGCTAACTTTTGATTTTTTAGTGGGTTTCTAATCTTTTCATTTATAACTTGTATCTTATTTATTCCAAGATTAGATATCATTACATATCTATTTAGAATTTCTCTAGTTTTCCTATACAAATTCATTTATCCAGTGGGTGCACTGCATTGAAATTAATAGTTTTGTTTGTAACCTTGTTTTTATCTTTTGTTTCAAGCACTGCTATGTTTAATCTACCCTTTTCATAGTCCACAATTGATAGCATCTTTTTTATGAGATGTTCATTGGTCAAAGAGTTTAGGAAGAATGTTTTATCTGATCTTTGCACTCATCTTCCTGGTATCCATGAACTCGTGAAAATGATCAATCTATTTTTATTTATTTTTATTTGATGATTATGTTCCACTCTAACTCTATGCACTTTGAGGATTTGTTAATGATGATATTTCTACCACAACAATAGGTTCTTTAATTGTTGGTGCTGATTCGTTTTGTACTTATGGATCTTCATCTTCACTTAGTACCTCTATCGTTTGCCTTTTGTTTTACCTCCCCTCCTTTATTTCTGAGTTATTTGAGTTTGATCCTCCAGTTTTTATTTTGTATGTCTTCTAGGACTATTGAGGGGTCTCTGTTATAGGAGACTTTGAAATTTGCTTTGACACTTTACCATGGAATTTCAAAATGCTATGTACATATTTCTTAATATTTTTGTTTTCCGGTAGTTTCAGTTGTTCTTTTTATTGATATTGATATGGAACCCATCCATGTGTAATCCTCTTTGAATATATTATAGCATGAGGATCATACATCCATTTTTATCCCTACTAGAAACCCATGTTCTAGAGCAGTTTTTATGCTACTTGCAAAGTTCTTCTAGTATTGACAATAAAAAGGTCCAACTTCCTTTTTCAATTTAAAACTAGCTTTATATTATCTTGATACAAAATGGATATTGTCAGATTCTAGTCTCTGTCTAATGTATTCCAATGAAATGACTCTAGGAGTCAAGAAAACAGGAAACAAGAAAGGTTTCAGTTCAAAGATGTATATCCTAATCTCTATATGATCTTCAAAAATGTATAAGATACCTAATTTTTGTCAGGACTTAACTGTAACAGTTTCTTGTATTCTGGAAAAAATATAGGGGGAATTTCATCATGTATAATCTAATAAAATTTTGACATAAACAGGTTAACATATTATTAAAACCCCTCATTATGAATCCTTTTCCTAATTAGAAAAGTATGGTTAATTATTGAGACTAGATTACCAATTTAATCTTCAATTTTTAGTCCAAGATGTGAAAAGTGAACATCTTGGGAAAATAGGAAGATGTGAACAAGGTAGGATTGATACCTGAAACTCTTGAGAGTTTTGAATTATGATAATTGATGATGGATTTTATCATCTAGAAATTGAGCATAGTTTAATTTGGTTAAGGGTTTCATTGTAAATGGGAAAATTGACATCATACACACTAAAACAAATTCATCAACTGTGGGGTTATTATCTTTCCCTAAAATTGTAGATATCATTGAAATAATATGCCTTGATATTTCAAGAAATAAGTTGGTTTCCAGAGTACAGTCATCTGGAGGAACATAAAGGCTCTTGCATAAATAAGACTGTAAAAGGGTAACTCTATCCTGGGGTTTTAACTCTATGAAGCATTTGGCTAATATGATTTCATTTAACATTTCACAGTCAAAGTTTAATGGCCATATTAGCATTTCAGAAATTGATTGAGGAGTTATCTCAATAAGTAGAAATGTAGTTTGAATCACACTAGACCACAAAATCGGGAAAATCATACACTTGGGGCACTTGAAAGTTTTCCAAGTCAGACTCCCAAGTGTGATAATGATCGAAAAAATCCCCAAATTTTTTTAGTGCTATCTAGTCGATTTCAAACAAATCAAATGACGGGATTGGGTCAAAAATATCTTTATATTCTTCAATTAAATATTCTTCTTCTACAATCAATGTTTTTTTAGTTTTGGTCGATTTAGATGATTCCATTTTAGACAATGAAAAGACGAAGAGTACAATGGTTTCAAATTACCTGTATAAGAATTCACTTCAAAAAATCCTCGGGCTAGAATGACGAATGGCGTTGGTAAGATGGAATGTTTTATTTGTGTTTGAAATGTTCGTAAACTCAAAATTAACCAAATAACTTTCACTTTTACCCTTTTAAAATGAAATTTTAATATGTGGTGATAGAGGAATGGTGAAAAAATTAAATTAAAATATTGAAAATTAAATAAAACTCCATTTCACCCTTTGTGTGCTTGTTGTCGTCACCTGGACATGTGTAAATCCAGCGTTGATTTTGGGGGTCCTGATTGGTTATACTAACCATAGTGAGGGGGGGTGAAATTTCCCAGTGCATGACACGTTGTTGGAACACTAACTTTGGTTAAGTTTTGCATTACCCCTCCATTTTTTTAACCATTGAGCATGCAGGAGGGGTCATGAAAGAATGCAGAATATTGATCGAAAGTGTCGGTCATGCAATCATTCCTACAATGAATTGTGTTTTTGTTTTCTAAAAATAAACGTATAATGTAAATTTTAGTCTCTAATAAGAAAACCTTATAAAGACTAAACTATGTCAAATTACTAAAATATTAATAATTTAAACCAACTTAAAATATTTTACTGAGCATTATTCCAAAAATAGTTTTTGAAATAAGTAAAGCCAAAGATTGAAATACAACCTAATATCCTACTAAACTTTGTTAGAAATAAATCTAAGTTTTATTTCTAAATATTGTAAATGTTTAAACTATGTTGCAACAATTCTCTTGGGTCATAGTGTCACTTTTAGGAAGCCTCCCATCTAGGGTTTGTAAGATGGAAATTTTCAATTCATCCATCTTATTTTACAATTGATTCTTATTTTCATCCATATTATTTTCCATTTGTTCCATTCTATTTTCCATGTCTTGAATTTTTCTTTGTGTGTTTACCACCTCGTTACTTGTTATTGACCTACAACTCAAATCATAAATTGGTCCTTCAATTTGGATATCTTGTTATGTATCTCATTATTTTCTTTATGAGTTATAGATGAGATTTCTGGAGGTTTAATTGGTGTTGTAATTTTTTTGGAACCATGTGAGATAAAAATAATAATACTCTTCTATTTTCTCTTTATCACAAATTTGGAATCACCAAAAACATATATTCCAACAAAATTGTAAGTTGTGTACCTTAAAAACCTTATTTAGGAGATTATCTTGCTAGTTTTCCTTTGTCTTAATGTAACTCTACAATTTTGTCCTTTCTGAGTCTTAAATTCCCCTCTATGGTAATCTAATGTTTCTTCTCTTCAATTCCATGGGTTTGATCAAAATTTTGTGTTCCAAATCAAAGGTATGGTAACTTTACCAAAACTTTTTTTTTTTTTCCTTTTCTATAGAATGAACTTGAATTGAATATCATGTGTCCAATATTTCATATATGTTTCCAAATTTTTTACCTGGAATAATTTAGTATGTCTTCTTTCCAAACAAAAACTAGAGGCGCTTAATTTGGACTTTTCAAACTTAATATATGGAAATTCTAGCAACAACACATGTTTGAGACTACTTTTAGGACTATTCACAAACCCTCACTTCCATATACTATATATAAGAAATTATAATGAAAGAATACCTGAAATTTGTACCATATGTACTTCACTATATCTCATCAATCATCAAAATTACATTGTCTAAATCATCACAGAAACAATGTTATAACAAAATTCCAACATGACTCGTTTGAAACTAATTTCAGGACGAGTCGCAAACTCTCTCTTCCATAGGCTATATCTCATAAAGTATAATGAACCAATAACTAAAATGTTTACCAGACATATTTCACTATGTCTCTGTAGTATCCTAAAAAAAAATTTGTTTTAATCATCCCCAAATACACACACACACACACACACACACAGAGTCAGTGAAAATTCCAAGATGTCTTGATTGAAGAAGGAAAACCCTAGGATTGTATGTTTTGAAACCAAATGTTATGAACCAAACTCGAATAAAAATATCCAATGAATAATTCAATTCGAGGGGGAAACCTCCCTTTACAATACATGCAAGGAAAAAGACAATATTATATGCCCATACAAATTATTCTCCTTTATTATAAAAAGGATAGCAAGTGAACATGATGTAACCTACCACTAAGTTTACCTAATCATAACTAATAAACTAATAATAAATGAGTCTTAGGGCCTTAACATAGATCCTTAGGGCCTTAAAGTATACATATATGAGAAAGAACCTCGTACATCTTTCTCATCATCATGTTGACCCATTCCCTTGGACTCTTGGTGGTTCATATCATTATGGTTGGTTATGGTAAATGCTTTAATTCATTATCATTGGTCTGTCATCACCCTCAATATCTATAAACCATCTATTATACCCCAAAATTTGTTCACCTAGACCAAATTACCTAGGTTTATCGAAGTAAACCACATTACACCATGATTTTCACCCATTTTACCCATTTAACATCATTTTCACCATTATGACCTAAGAAAACACACTTTCTAAAGTCATAAAACCCCTTTTTGGTCATTTTCTCATGAAATCACCCAAAAAGAAAAATAATAAAATAAAATAAAGTGGTTATTCAAAAACCCTAAAAGTAATTGTTAAATTTGATATGATCAAATAATATTTTTTTATTATGACCATGTCAAGGGGTTAACCACTATTTTTCTTATAAATACCAAGGGTTCACCTCATTTCCATATCATTCCATCCATAGTGGGTAAATGTTGTCAAATTTGCACCAGAACTCAAGAACCCTAGTTTCTTGATAGCATCTTTAGCAATAGCCATAGTTACTTGTAAACACAAGGAGAGGAGATCTGCCAAAAAGACACAAGAATTAAAAGCACCCTCCCAAGGAGGAGGTCATTTTCTTCTAGCATATCTTCCATAAGTTTGTAATATTTTCTTTCCATTGGGTAGTGAAGAATTTTTTCATTCTTTTATAAGCTTGTTGTTATGATTTTATTTATTTGTTTCATTTGTTTACCTTTATCATGAATGGAATAGGATTGAGGATGATAGATTTCATTTGAATTAGGGTTTCTAATTCTAGGTTTCATTTATTTGTTTGTTATTTAGCACAACCACTATTTTAGGATATTTTTCTAACTGTTGTTTCATATTTCCAACAAAAAATTGGTGACTCCACTAGGGATCTAATTCATCTCTTAATCCTTGAATGTGGGTGTGTGTTCAAATGCCATAACCTCTCTTTTCCATTTAATTTTTGCGAGTTTTAATTTGGGTATTTTTGTTTGTTGTTATTTTTTGTATCATTGACATAAGAAGCAAGTGTCTAAAAAGATTTAAATATGTCTAAGACACCAACTCACAACTATTGAGAAGCCCTCAAATGCCAATGAAATTTTTGGGGTCATTAAGTGTTTTTACCAATGCACTTTATGGGCCTATATTTGTGTTGGCCAATACAAGAATACGAGGAATTATCTATCAGGGAAACGTACTTTTCCAAGTTGGTTTCTGCAATAGGTTCATAAATTCATTTTTTCCATTTTTTAGGGTTTGTTCCATATTTCAGAGTGTTTTTTAGGACCTATACTTGTCTTTTTAAATTTTGTGTTGTATTTTAAGTATTTCCTTTAGGAATATCATAGGATTGAGAAAAAAAAAACCCTATGGTTTCTAGAGGTTTGATTCATTTTAGATTTTCTTTCATATTTATGTTACAATAGGATTATAATTATAACCCTATTTTTTTCGTTACTCATTAGGCATATTTTATTATATAGATCTTGGATGAAGAAAACCATACATTCGTCACCTAGTATTTGTCTCAGTGTTAGATTTGTCTAAGAATACATTTCCTTGATTTTTCCAGCCTTCTTTTTTCTTTCATATGCATCTATAGATTAGTTTTCTTTGCTATTTTAATTACCCATTTATTTCATATTATAAAAACCTCCGAGTGAAAGAAAATATTTCCATAAAACCCTTAGTATTTTACTTGCATTTGGAGGTTTTTGTTTTTGAAATTGTTTTCTTGTGAACCATAATTTAAAGTAGATTGTTCAATTTTAAAATCTGAATTTAAGCAAGTCCATTTTAGTTTAGAAAGTTAACTTAGATAAAGAAAATGTTATTTCACTTTAGTGTTTATCTTTGTTACTTGCTCATTAGTTTAGATTTCAATTCATTGAAATTAGTTTCATTTACAAGAATGTTTAATCGAAGTAAGTCACACCACACATACAAACATTCCACACCTCAAGTATATGATTGGTTCATGCCACCAAGATCATCCTAATAATGAACTAATTAATATAATACATCTAATCCCACTTGAGCCCAAAAATAATATTGTAGTTATGTTAGGACTTTGGGGATAAGCATCGAAATAATTCCCTTTAGTCATTTCACATTGAAACATAGAGGTTGATTATTAGGGTGCTTTCAAAAGACTTTCTACTAGACATGATTAGAACCTGTTGGATAACAAGTGTGCACTTCCAAGTGGATAATTCCAAGGTTGTGACAAAATGTGTGATTGAGAATCCTTACTCCTTCACTACTAAAAACCCCCCAACCATTAGATTTCAGTTTGAAGGAAAGTAACCATGCTACATGTGTCTATGAAGAGGTATCTTAGTGGTCATTAGTGGTATCACTCAAGGTCTCTTAGTGGTCATTGGGACTTCATCACTCAATGTCTCCTAGTTATAAATGTCTCTTTTGTACCATCACTCTTACACATGGGAGCCTTACTACCCATGTTGTTGGTTGATTGAAAGGACCTTATCCATAGAATAGGATTTGTTTGAGTGCATCTAGTTTTTATTATAGGCTAGATCATTTCTCTTTATAGGATGGAGCTTCTTGAATTAGGCTATATTGATTTTGATTTAGACACAATTATACCCACTTGTTCCACCACCTAAGAACATAGTGAGTGTATTGTTTGATCGTTTCTTTTCTTAGTTCACTTCTCTATTCTATTATCGTTTTGATTAGATTTTTTCATCTTAGAGTGATATTTTCATTTGGACACCATAGCTCCCCCTAGGAGGTAGTCTTATAGGATGTGAGGCATTTGACATATGTTCTTTATTGAACACATTATCTCCCTTAATAGACACGTAAGGTTCCCCCCACTATCACACCATCAAGTTTTAGTTCTTATGAGTAACAACCTCCCTCCCCACCAAGGGTGTTGGTTCATCTAGTTCCAGAACCAATTCTTCTTCTTCTAGTTTATCCTAATCCAGCACACATTACATCATGGATGAAATGATTGCATGAGATAATGCCAACTAGACTTTTATGCCATGCATGGAAGGTTTAAATATCCCTGATTTGGACAAGTTAAATAATGATCCTATTTTCTATGATCCTAATTGGCCAAATATGACAACCAAACTTCCCTCTAACACCCATAAGTTTTAGGGTAAACTTGAAGAGGATATCTCCACCCACATCATGTCCTTCCACCTTTGGTGTTCCTCCAAAATTCATAAATTTCTTAGGTTGAGGATCTTTCAAAAAACTTTCATGGATTCTAATACCAAATGGTACATAGACGAACATGGAAATACCCATAGAACCTTTGAGTCTACAAAAACGGTTCTCCTTACCTTATTCCAACTTCTAGTCCACCATGATGTAGGAATAGTCATTTTGACCAATTTCCATTAGACCATAGCTACTCATATCACAACTCACATCCATGAGTGGCATAGAATGCATAGCTTGTGAAAATATGACATCAATGGTTCATTCCTTATGGATTGGTTCCTAAAGTTTTGTCTTCCTCCCATCATCGAGGATGTAGCCATGAATATTCCTAGAAGAGAGGAAGAATCCATTCAAAAGGAACAATAATAAAATCTTATCTATGCCTAATCAGGGTATTTATATACCATCCTTCTCGATTCCCCTCTCTCTTTCTCATGTTACTTTTATACAACATGGGCATCCCATGTGGTTGATGGACTTATAGAATCTGTGTTTCATAACTATCCACATCATAATCCCCTTATACCTACTAGATATGGTTACCTTTATGGAGGGGTTAGCACCTCTTATGGATATCCTAATCCTCCTCAGGATTCATCTCTCTCCCCATCTCAAGTGGAAATTAGTACCTCTTATCCTACACCTCATGTGCATCCACATGTACGTGTTCCTACCTATAATAGTTCCTCTTATGGTGGGGCCTCTATGAATACCTATTACCCTTTTTATATCCCTCCTCCAATTGTTAGGGTTATTCTAGCAACATTACCCCAAACCCTTGTTGTTCATCCCACACCCCCTCGAAATGAGAAAGTGTACGCACAAAAAAATGCACCCAACCCCCAATTAGAATAAAAATAAGAACAAGGGGAAGGGAGAGACAAATAACCAAAATTAAGGGAACCAAGGGAATCCAGACTAGAAACCTAATACCAATGTTGGGGGAAACCAACCTGCGACAACCCAATACCAAGGTAATAATCCCTAGCCAAAGTAGGGAAAGAATTATAACCTTCAAACTAATAAATTGTGTGCTAGTTGTGTTGTCTATGGTGATTATACCCATAAACCATGTGCTAGTTGTGTTGTCTATGGTGATTATATGTTGATGCAGGAGCATCGCTACGCCTTAGAACACTCCATATGTATAGCACATTGGTATGCATTCAAGAAGGGGAGAGATGCCTCCCTCTTATTTTGTCCTCGGAATTTAAATGTAATTAAGGAAATTGAATGTCGTCATGCTGGAAGAGCCAAGTCGTGATTTCACACATGTTGTATATGAGGTCTCCTTAAGTGGTTGACTGTAGGAGGGATCTATATCTTATTCAGACTAGATTTCCACTCATTGTAACTTGCCTCAATAGATAGGCATTGTGAATGGTGATTAGACACCACTAGTGTATCTTGGAGGCAAAGCTCATCGAGCCCCTCATGTATAAATATTTTGTATTGTTGCCCAGTAGAGGGTTGGATAGTTGTTGACACTCGGTTTGGTTGTGTCGATAACATAGTTGAGATTCGAGACTCAGTTGTAGTCCAAACTCATACACTATAATTAACATTCAGATTAATACAACAGAAACAGTTTTTCCTACATATGATTCTGTGTATGTTTCCCTGTATTTAATGAATGTTATGTGTGTTTATGAATGCTTGTTGTAGATGTATGTTAGATTTCATCTGCATGAAGAGAGATCGAATATTCTATATGTGAGTTTGTTGGATTCTTTCAGGGTTCTTTAGGCTAAGTGCAAGGTGGGTGCAACAGAGTGTTGAAACTCTATGAGCTAATGCAAGCAGTGCATATATGAACTCTTCTGAGTTAGAGAAGAATGTGCCAAGAGGGAACACCAAGATAATTCACATAATCAAAGGAGAACAACAAGGTTTTTGAATACCTTGGAGGAAATTCTGCGAAGGAGTAAGCGTATTAAAGATTTGTTGAAGACTTTCTAAGACTCTTCCAAGAGGGCATTGAGTAGGTGTAAGTGTGCATAAGAACCAACACGTTCTGAAGTGTTGGATAGATTGAGGAAAACTCCAGAGTTGTTGAACACTCTAAGGGATAAAATCTCTGAAAGCATGCATTGAGCGTGTTGATTAAGGTTGGTTGTCATTGATGTCAACCCTTGAACAAAGCCCCGTAGCACAGAGGTTTGGGTAATGACCCCAAGTTTTTTTAAAGTAAAGATGACTCATTATTGTCTTTTCATGGTTGATAAGAAGTAAAGATGGATGAAATCCAAAGTGGTCCCCTTATGGTGAAATCCCTCATGAGAAGACGCTTTGTGGAGTGAGATAACCCATGCTTAATTGTGGAATAATGAGATGAAGGGCATTGAATTTGTAGTGAAAATATCCTATATGCATAGTTCTTGTCACTCCATTTCCAGTGGTATGTGGAACGTCACATAACTCCTAACGGTTAGAGAGTTATGGCCATGTGAAGTTGGAGAACCCAGGTTTGGGTAATGGACCCAGGTTTGTTTGATGGATAACGGTATGAGTTTTGATATATTTGTAGGTAATACTATTCTATATGGATATTACATGTCATTCCATTTCTGGTGGTATGTGGAACATGACTTAACTCCTCACGGTTTGAGAGTTATGGCCTTACGAAGTTGGAGGACCCTCATAGGTTGACTTGAAGCCCCAAAAGGTCAAAGTAGTCAAAGTGGTTTAAGAGATTTTAGAAGGTAAATAATAAAGTGAAGTGATGAGTGTACTATAATTCAAAGTGAATACAAAATAAGTTATTTAAATAATAAATTTAATGGAGAAATTAGAAG
>SNQJ01S0058283.1:13025-37070 GCA_010110895.2 Picea sitchensis | reverse complement strand
AAGGTCGGAATTCAAGGAAGGATAAATTCTTTTGATGGTGCTTTCTAAGGTATGTTATTTACATGTCATCTCACAATTTTCGCAATAAAATTTCTTCTGGAATGCTTCAAACCGTAAAATTTATATCCCATTGAGGAAACATATCCAATTATATGTGGTAAAAAATTCATTTTGTGGGTCGTTGTATTTTTGGATTTACACTCCGTGGAAAATAGGGTTTGTGGCTAGTCCTGAAACTAGTCAAAAACAGGTGTTTCAGGTAAAAACGTCATAACTTCTTCATAACAGATCCAAATTCTATAAGACAAAATGTGTTGGTTAGAGTACAGTCTGTAGTATTCTTTGTAATAATTTTAGATCGATTCAACAAATATTCTGTGTGGGGCATGCTCTACAAGGTTGCTCTCTAGAGTAAGCCAGAATTCAGCAAGGTATGCCATTTTTGCTATAACTCCTTTTCTGAGAGGTTCCAAGTAGTGAAACCTGGAGTAATTTCATAAAAAAAACAATGAATATCATTGTGTATCAGTTTCAGATATTTATTCATTACAAGTACACAGTTATGATTATTTCAGGTTAGGGTTGTTGACTAATCAAAAATTAGTCATGTGAGACTAAAGAAACGTTTGATGAAAATGCTAGTCTCTTGTTGTTAAAGTTAAGGAAGGTTTGCAGGTATGTGATCATATACACCAGGTATATTACAGAGTTACAAATCATATTTCGATGATGAAATTGATGAGGGCATTTGGTTGAGGTACATGTCGGGTACATGGTTGAGACATGTAGTTGATGAGTTGACACATACATGAGGTGTATAGTTGATGATGTTGGTACATATTGATGAGTCGGAGTTGATGAGTAGTTGATACATGATTGGTACATACTTGGTACATGGTTGGAGGCACTTGTTAGTAGTATTGTTGACACATGGTTTATGGATGAGCATACTTGTATTTTAGAAGCACATATTGATCTTGGTGATGATTATGAGTTGTTGTGTTATGCTTGGTTGATGAACATATTTGAGAGTTGTCTTGGTGATTGATCTTGGTGAGTAGATATGATTTGGTTGATAAAATTGATGAGACAGGTTGTTGTGATAGGTTGTTTGGACAAGTTGTTGTGACAGGTTATTTGTACAGGTTTGGTGCATGGTTGATGCACTNTGGTTGAGACAAGTAGTTGATGAGTTGGCACACACATGAGGTGTATAGTTGATGATGTTGGTACATATTGATGAGTCATAGTTGATGAGTAGTTGATACATGATTGGTGCATACTTGGTACATGGTTGATGGCACTTTTTAGTAGTATTGTTGACACATGGTTTATGGATGATGTAACATACATGTATTATTAGAAGCACATATTGATCTTGATGATGATTATGAGTTGTTGTGTTATAATTGGTTGATGCACATCTTTGATAGTTGTCTTGGTGATTGATCTTGGTGAGTAGATATGATTTGGTTGATAAAATTGATGAGACAGGTTGTTGTGATAGGTTGTTTGGACAAGTTGTTGTGACAGGTTATTTGTACAGGTTTGGTGCATGGTTGATGCACTTGTTCATGGTACAGGTTGAGGTATAGGTTGGTGCATGGTTGATGCACATGTTTATGGTACAGGTTGATTACATGTTTTTTGGTATAGTTTGGTGCATGGTTGATGCACTTTTTTATGGTATAGGTTGATTATAGTTTGAGGTATAGGTTGATTCATGGTTCAGGTTATTGGTATAGTTTATTTGGTGCAGGTTGATTGGTAGAGGTTTACAGCAGTATATATCACAGTGATAGTGTGACAATGGTTCCATCATTCTACTTATACGTCAGGGTGGTTGGATGGGGAAAGGATAGGTGGTTGTAGCCACCTTCTGGTTGTAGCCAGAGAACATAGGGGGTTGTAGCCTCCTTTTGGTTGTAGCTAGAGAATTGGGGAGTTGGAGCTTCCCTCAGGTTGTAGCCTAAGAAACTAGGGGGTTGGAGCCTCCTTCCAGTTGCAACTGAAAAACAAAGGAAATTGGTGCTTCCAATGAATGTAATTATTCAAGACATATACGATAAATCATTATGTGGTTTTCTCCTGCTTTGGGTTTCCATGTAAAACACTGGTGTATTGTGTATGTGTATGATTGTTCATATGTTCATTGCTTATTTACTCTGTAGTTATTGGATGATAATGATACATTGATATAACACTTGGATTATATGGTTAAAAAGGATTAAATTTCTCTATTACTGATTCACCCCCCCTCTTAGTAATCCAACAGATCGAATGTAGGAGTTTCCTTGGTAAACCTAAGGGATTTCATCGAAGAGGATGAGGACTTGTTGTAGGGCATGCATAGGATAAGAACTTAGACAAGTGTTACAAGAAGTCGTCTGAAGGCTTAATCAAGCACAAGGAGTGTGCCAGAGATGAATTAAGTTAATCTTACAAGATTAGGAGGAAGTACATCGAGTTGCTAGGAGGGCACTAGAAAGTCCTTTGTAAGGACGCAGGAGAGCCGAGAACCTTAGAGGTTTGAGCCAGCCAAAATCTCAGAAGGATTAGCATCGTCGTGCGTAGAGTTCTGCAAGGAGTGAAAGAGGTCGAGAACAATCTAAGTCTCAGACAGTGAAGTTCTAAGTGTGCATGAGAGTAAGGACTTGTCGAAGTCCCAAAGTTCCAAAACCATGTGGGAATGTCCATCATCAGGAGAAGACAGGTTGTGAAAGGTCAGAATATTTGGGAGATAGAGTTCTGGGAGATTTGCATAGAGAAAAGGGAAATCTTCACGAAGTCGCGGAGAGTGGAGCGAACCTAGACCATCATATCCAGAGGGACATGTGGTGGAGATCTATGTATTTTGAAGGAGTGGTGCTCCAGAATAAAAGAGGATAGCAGTATGGAAATACTCTCGAAGGCTGGAGTTCAAAACTGATCACAGTCATTGACTGTGGAAGTGATCGGGACCATTGATTTGCGCACCCATTTATGTTTGTCAATTCGAGGTTCGGGGAAGTAGGAATTGGTGGTTGTTGAGAAAAGACTGAAGTCTAAAGTATGAAGCACCTTTTAAGGTATAGCCCCAGGTCATAGAATGAGGTCACATAAGAGAAGGGGCCTATCATAGAGAGCTAGTGCCTATCATAAAATTTCTTCAAAGGGGTGAACGAAGAAACAAGGGTCGGGTAGGAACTACACTTTGGAGAAAGGGGGACCTGTGAAAATCAAAGTGGGTTCCAGGAGGGAACCAATTTACCAAAGAGTCGATCTGACTCAAGTGAGTGAACGATCCTAGACTAGGAGGTATAGCAGCCCCTTCGAGGAGAGAGAGGAAGAAGGGGGGGGTATGTGCCAGAGTGGTATCAAATATTAAGTTCTCCTTTAGACAGCAGGTGAAAGGAGACAGAGTGTGATGCTCTGTAGAGATTGTTTCAAGGTGTGCAATAGATCGTAGACATCCAGGTGGGATGAAGGTAAATAAATATGGCTACTGGAGGCCATAAGAACGGTCAAAGAAGATACTTCCTGCAAAAGAGAAAAGAAGAAATTGACAAAGAGCTCAGTAAAATCCGAGCAGATATGGAGAAGCTAGCATTGAAGATGCAGCATGAGTAAAAGGTACGTTGGAGATACGAATGGCCTCTGAAAAGGAAAACCAAGTGGTTGTTCAGAATTTGTTGGCCAGAAGGAAGAAACAGGTGTTAAAAATGTGGTTGTGACATGTTGAGAACCTTAGTGATGAGGGAAAGAGATATGGCAAAGGTCTCGAAGATTGCCAGGTGGGAAATGAGAAGGGTTCAGTTGATATCATAAACTGCCAGGTGGGCAGAGGAGACATCCCAATTTTCCAGGTGGGTAAGGGAGGAGAGATGAGCTCAGTTGAGAGTTCATGTCAGCAAGGGGTGTTGACAGATGGAAAGGAGGAGGAAGAAATGCCTCATCCATATGAATATTCATGTGGAACTGTAATCCATGTGAATGAAGATTATGAGAATTTAAATACTTCCATCACTGAGGAGAAGGATTAGAGGAGCATTTTGATCATTGGAGGAATAATAATATTCCTTCTAAGCGGCCAAGGAGAGGCTAGCATATGTGTTGCAGATGTAGAAGCAAAAGGAAATCCAACAAAGACTGTCATAGAGGAGAAGAAGCAGACACTGAAGTATGCCCCAACAGAAAAAGAGGAGAACACAGGTCAGTTTCTTACTCAATGGCAGTTGGATTTGAGGATGTTGGAGGATTGGTTGGACAGTCTGAAACTAGAAGATGGCTTCGAGGAGATAGCCATGCCAAAGGAAATGTACCAACATAAGGAGAAGCGGGAGGAAGCTAGAGATATACCAGCAAAGGAAATGGTAGAAGATAATCTGTCAGAGGAGATAGTTGAGAAACATCTCAGTAAGGAGCCTGCAGAATCAGAGTCTGCAACAGAATCGTTAGTCAGCGCCATGGGAGATGAAGGTAGCATAGGGGACCAGGTTGGTCTGCTCATTGACTGACATGAGGAGTTGCAGTTGAGTAGACTTCATAAGAAAAAATAGTCAGGAGATCAGCTGGAAGAGGTCATACAAGAGATAAGGGATTTGATGTTGAAGTCAATGAAAGAAGTTGTTAGCAAGGAGAAGCTGAATAGAGAAGGACCTGTGAGAGTAGCAGGGAAAATGCAGTAGCAGCAGTAAAGAAAAGAAGCAGGAGGACAACTCCAAGAGAAAGTTTGGGATCCAGGATGATTTCAACAGAGCTGGAAAGCTCATGATCAGGAGCTCATGAATTTTCGTAGTAGTGGAGTATGATGCAAGGGCATCGCTCCACCTCAACACACACCAAATTTCTAGCACATTGGTGCGCATTCAATAAGGGGAGAGATGACGCCCTCTCATTTTTTCCTCAAAATTTAAATGTAATTAAGGCAATTGAATGTTGTCATGAGGGAAGAGCTAAGTCGTTCTTTTTCACGGGTTGTAGATGAGGTCACCTTAAGTGGCTAACAATAGGATGGATTTATATCTGATTCAGACTAGATTTACACTCATTGTAACCTACCTCAATAGATAGGCATTTTGAATCGTGATTAGACACCACTAGTGTAGCTTGGAGGGAAAGCTCGTCGAGCCCCTCTTGTATAAATATTTTGTATTTTTTCCAAGTAGAGGCTTGGATAGTTTTTGAAAATCAGGTTGGTTATGTTGATAAGAGATTTGAGAGCTAAGACTTAGTTGTAGTCCAAACTCATACACTGTAATTAACATTCAGATTAATACAACATAAGCAGTTTTTCCTACATATGATTATGTGTATGTTTCCCTGTATTTAATGAATGTTATGTGTATTTATGAATGCTTGTTGTAGATGTATGTTAGATTTCATCTGTAGGAAGAGAGATAGAATCCTCTATCTATGAGTATGTTGGATTTGTTTTGGGTTCTTTAAGCTAAGCGCAAGGTGGGTGTAACAACTTGTTGAAACTCTGTGATCTAACGCAAGGAGTGCGTATATGAACTCTTCTGAGTCAAAGAAGAATGTGTCAGGAGGGAACACCAGAATAATTCACATCCTAAAAGGAGAACCTCAATGTTATTGAATACCTTGGAGGAAAGTATGCGTAGTAGTAAGTGTAGTACATAGTTTCTGAAGACTCTATAAGACTCTGCTAGGAGGGCATTGAGAAGGTGAAAGTGTGCACAAGAACCAAAAAGTTCTGAAGTGTTGGAGAGATTGACTAAACCCCAAAGTTGTTGAACACTCCGAGGGAGAAAATATCTGCAAGCGTGCATTGAGAGGATGTAGGAGTTGCCTCGGTAAACCTGAGGAATTTCAGGGAATAGGAGGAGGACCTGTTGCAAGGCGTACATAGGATGAGAACTTAAACAAGTGTTACAAGAAGCCTTCTGAATTCTTAATCGAGCACAAGTAGTGTGCCAAATATGAATAAATTTCATCTTACAATCTCATGAGGAAGAGCATCGAGTTTCCAGGAGGCCACCATAAATTATTTTGGAAGGATGCAGGAGAGTCGAGAACCTTAGAGGTTCGAGTCGATTAAAAGCTCAGAAGGATTAGTGTCATTGTGCGCAGAGTTATGCAAGGAGTGAAAGAGGCCAAGAGTAGTCTAAGTCTCAGATAGTGAAGTGTTAAGTGTGCATAGGAGTAAGGACTTGTCAAAGTCCCGAAGTTCCAAAACCATGTGGGAACTTCCATTGTCAAGAGAATATAGGTGATGAAAGGTCATAAGATCCAGGACAT
Organism: Picea sitchensis; assembly: GCA_010110895.2. Lineage (NCBI taxonomy): Eukaryota > Viridiplantae > Streptophyta > Pinopsida > Pinales > Pinaceae > Picea > Picea sitchensis. The sequence continues at coordinate 30,830 of SNQJ01S0058283.1, read as the reverse complement.
AGAGTACTAGAATATTTTCATAGAGAAAAGGGAAATCTTCAAAAATTCACGGAGAGAAGAGTGAACCTGGACCGTCAGATCCATAAGGAAACGTGGAGGAAGGAGTGGTGCTCCAAAATAAAATAGAAGAGAAGTGTGGAAAGACTCCTGAAGGCTGGAGTCTGAAACCAATCATAGTCATTGACTGTGGAAGTGACGGGGACTATTAATCTTTGCACCCATTTGCGTTCGTCAATTCAGGGTTTGAGGAAGTAGGAGTTGGTGGTTGTTGAGAAAATACCGAAGCCCGAAGTCTGAAGCTCCTTTCAAGGCATAGCCCTGGGTCATATCCCAAGGTCACATAGGAGAAGGGGCCTAGAATAGAGAGCTAGAGCCTGTCGTAAAATTTATTCAAAGGGACGAAGGAAGAGCCGTGGTTCTGGTAGGACCTGCATTTTGGAGATAGGGGAACCTATGAAAATCAAAGTGGGTTCCAACAGGGAACTGAAGAGTCGATCTGACTCAAGTGACTGAACAATCCTAGACTGGGAGGTCGAGCAACCCCTCCGAGGAGAGAGAGGAAGAAGGGGGGGGTCTGCGCCATATGCGCCATGTGTGGGAAGTGGTTGAGTCTATTAAGAGATCCAATAGTTAACCTACCCAACCTAATCAACCTTACCCATAGCAAGAAGGTGTTCTCATAAACTCAATTACAACAAAATGGCCTTTTCCCACCATCGAGGCCACACCTCTCAGACCATCTCCCACATCCAACCCTATTAGAAATGGGAATTATCAAATCCTTTACTTGGATTCTATTGATGTTAACCTCACCACCTAATCTTGATAGTGTTTATTCCCCCTGAAGCACTACCTACTGAATCTTATGATCTTCCCCCATCTACTAATGGTCCTTTTCAAATTTTTAAACCCAATTTTGGCCTTCCCCCTGAGGTGCCAAAGGTTCCATTATGACATAATTCCCCTAAATCTCATGAATTGGAGGCCCATAAATACAACATAGTAGATGAATTACCTTAGTCCCCTACCATGATCTCATCCCTCAAAGTCCTCTAAGCATGTCCTTTGTAATTAAAGGAGTTACTATATATTTTGGGTGTTGTCAATACTTTAGATGATCAGTTAGTTTTTTTTTTAAATGAAAAAGTTGGACCATTTATCTTTACCCCTTCAGTTGCCTTTCAAGTTCCAATATCCATTAGGAATGTTATTATTCATTAATTTATGATTAATGAAGACACATATTCATACATCATGTACGCCCAAGTATGGAATAATTTAGGTTCAGTAGAGCTAATCCCATCTACCATTTCCCCTCATGTGTATGATGGTTTTTCCTCTCATCCATAAGGGTTATACTAGAACTGACATATTCAATTGGTAGGGAAGAAAGTCCTTATTTATGTTGAGGATATAGATTACCCTTTGGAATATAGCATATCCTCCTAGTCCATTGTTTCATGTATTCCATGAAGGGATTTTTATCAATGGTCTCCTACACAATGATTTACCCCCATAAAAGGAAACCTTTCAGCATGATAAAGTTTCCTATCATGATCTTAAGTATGAAATCAATTCTTACAATGTTTCCCCTTCCTTGGATGGGAATCAATCAGTTTCCTCTTTTTCTAATATCAACCCTAGAGTCTACAAAGAATCAACATTTCTTGGTGAATATTACAATATTCCACCTATATTTACTCACCCAAATTCATCCAATTTATATATGGTGTCATCATCCCATAATTTTGTGGGTTCATATTCATGACCCTCTGTAGGGCCCTCAACTCCTTCATATTCAACACTACCATCAAGAGGGAATCCTCCTCGAAATTATCCTTTTAATAAGTAATAGATATTTTTAATCCTTTTTAACCATAGTATATAAGTAATGTTAACTTTATGATCAATTTACCAATATAATTTAACAAATGAAGAATAAAAAAACCATGAGCATTGAGCAATCATACACATACACAGTACACAAGTATTTTTACATGGAAACCCAATGCGGGAGAAAACCACGGAATCTTTTTTAGTATATGTCTTTAAGAAGTACATTCATTGGAAGCACCAACTTCCTTTGTTCTCCTGTTGCAAATAGGAGGATCCAACCCCCTATATTTCTAGGCTACAACTTGAGGGAAGCTTCGACTCCCCAATTCTCTAGCTCCAACTAGAAGGAGGATACAACCCTCTATTTTCTTCGGATACAAATGGAAGGTGACTACAACCACCTATCCTTTCCCTATCCAACCACCCTGAAATATAAGTGTAAAATAACTAATGAAACCACTATCACATTGTCAGTGTGAAATATGTCATTGTAAACATGTACCAATCTGTACCAACAACCTCCAATCAACCTGTACCAATAACCTTTAGTCAACCTGCACCAATAACATGTAATCAACCTATACCAATAACCTATAGTAAACCTATACCAATGACCTATGCCAACATGTACCAACAACATGTGCCAATAATCTCCTCAATAGATTAGATCTGATAACATAGATATCATACCTAGTATCACAAGAATATAACTCAAACCATGTGCAACTATGTTCGTCTAGTCACGTGACATACATGTGCATATAACCATAATCATGTGTAATAAACCATCACATCAACTAGACATAAAACCCTCACTGTTATGCAGCCTCAAACTATACCAACAACTTCAGCAACACATATCAACCAAAATCCCTCAACCATGTACCAAGAAATACAAGATGTGTCTCAACTATCAACCCAACAAGATGTACCAATGATAAATACCAGACATACCATCATTGTATTTTTGTAGATATGTCTCATACATTATGTGCCATACAACTAACATCCTCTCTAGGTAAAATGATCAATCTCCCATAACCATCTCTCATGTAAACAACAATATCCAACTATATTTAAAACTATGGCATACCTTTTTGAGCCTATAGATAGATCTATTGTGCATGATCATTGTTGAACTTCCTATAGAATTTGCTCATCCTCTGTAACCTAAACCACACCTCAACCTTCAATTCCGGTACTGCCTCACAGGATGCAAGTGAGATGTCCAGTAGGCCTCATGTGACAGGCTCTACTCAACCAGCGAGGATGCCTCGTGGGACGTCTACTAGGTGACCCATGGGGATGACCCTAACTAGGGTTTTTCATGATCTTTTCACACTCCACTGCCACTAAAAAACTTTTTCATCATTCTTCCTTCCTTTATTTATATTGGCCAACTATATATGTATCAATGAGTACTTGTAATAAACCTTTCACAATAATAGATATTCAATGTGCTCAATAGGTGCTAATAGGAGTCCCTTTCTCTCCTACTTACACTTTCCAAGTTCCTTCCTCTAGAAGTTTCCTTGTAACTGTTTTACCCCTTTCTCCATCTTCTAGGGATAACCCACWTTCTTTAATTAGTCAAATCATAACTTCTTTAACCTCAACCAACTTCTTGTTTAACCATTTTATTATTTAATTAATTTATTTTGCAACAACTTTACTCATGATTAAATCCTAGTTACAACCAATTTGACTAATAAACTTCTTCTAAGAGCTTGTAGAATAATTGACTTCTTTGACCTTCTAAGGGCTTCTCGATAACTCAAAAGGGTTCTCCAACTTCTCAAAGCCATAATTCCCTAACTATGAGGAGTTATGTGACGTACCACATATCACCAAAAATGGCATGACATGTGTTATCCATCTAGAATAGTCTCACATGCATATTCAATGATATTCATTAAATCATTCCTCAACCAAACTTGGGTTCCTTAACTACACTCTTGGGGCTACCGGAATTTTCCTCCAGACTTTCTTCAATGGTTGAAATCAATGAAAACCAACCCAAATTATCAACAATCTCCCCCTTTGGCATTGATGGAAACACTCTAATGCAACAGTGAAGTCATGTCTCTCATGCTCCCCTTGTGACCATCGTTGTTAAGAGGAAAATATTTCTATGGAAAGGGGTAAACCACAACATATGGGATGACACTCATAAATCAACTCTAATCCCAAGTATGATATATAAAATAAATGCTAACAAGACAAGTCTATGATCCTACATTGTTCGGACGTTTGATGAAGACCACCGTTGAGCACACACCCCAAATATGTATACCTACAATTTGTCCCCAACAAGAAAGATATGAAATCATATAGTGATAATGTATAGTGTTAGCATATAGATTAGCATATTCCATTAACACACAGCCCAAGTGGGCCTAATGGTTAAGAACATGTGTTTCCTCCTAAGAGGTCACAACTTCAAATCCAGAGGGGGGTAGGGTATGTATACCTTTGTAGACTTTACTAGTCAAATCGTTGGGCAGAGGGGGTCTCATACACCAATTTGGTGCCTGGCTTGGTCGTGAACTTAAAAACAAATTATTATTATTATTATTATTATATATGTGAAAAATACACCCATGGAATAATAATTAAAATATTTGGAAGATATCAATTGGAAGAGAAAATAGTATTTCTATTAAAATAATCAATAGAAGTACATAGGTGACAAACTTCTATAATGAAACATATCGAAACCGAAAAACTAAGTCCCTCCAGCTAGGCCTCCACCACTTAAATCCTCCACCAAAGGAAATACCATATAAAGGAGTTGACAAGGTTCTCCATCACAAAGAAGGAAGAGATTGGGGGTTGAACAAGGAGTTCATACTTTCAAGGACCAAGGGATGCATACTCAATATGAAGTGAAATTTCTCCAGAGTGTCTTTGCTCTCAAATTTGAATTGTTGAATTCCTCAAGGATTGGATATGGCTCAATTTATAGCCCTCGAATGGAACTGAAGGGTCTATTCAAATCATTTACAGTATATGGAAGGTCAAGGATCATGGATCTCATGACATGGCATGGAAACCTGACATTATTTTTAATTTTGAGCACCAAACCCGATGTACGCAGACTATAGTGGAGAAATCTATGTATACGCTTGTTGTCTAACTGGTAGGGCACGTATATGTGGGAAAATATTATTTTTTGGCTCTGGAATGTGGAAAAGGAGACTTCAATTCTGCATAGGGAAATGGAAAGTCCATGCCAGCAAGTTTCATGGACTGAGGAAAAATTTGTTGTAACATATGCCCCTTAATATGTGAGATCAAAGGAGTATGTGCAAAGGCCTAAATACATTATAATTCCCAGAAGTGGAGTAATGGAGACTCAAATGTAAGTACTAGTTACTCATGAGAATATTACAATCCATAATGACTTTGTACACATGGCTACCAATATGAATTACACTGCATATCCATGTGAAAATATATCAAATAGTTGTTCATTTCCATGAATAGGAAATACAAAGCAGGCATATTCCATAGGCTTTCATAGTCATGAACAAGGCATGATGGAAACTAGTCTCAAAATCAATATGAAGATATATGTATACAATGGAGTACAATATGATCTTCCATGATCACTGAAGTCATATAGGTATTGGTACAATGAAAGACAACAACAGATTAGAAATGTTGCTACTGTAAGTTGAAGGTATTGTACACTATTTGTTGAAGGTGCAAGTCTACATCATGTGAATAAAGGATTTGACGTTGAACACAATGAGACTTCATTTTATTACTTATAATTAAAGTATATCGTTAACAAACACGAGAAAACCTATTGATAATGAAAGTAGGAATCAAGGAACCGAGTACATTCTACATGTGTGAATAAGAGTGTTGAGGTCGAACAGTTGAAGAATCCATCGATCAGGAGACATTGATTTATTCCCAACTGTCGATGGTGAGAGAACCTTCCACTGATGACTGCAAGCCTCTAGGTACTCATAAAACTCTAGGTCTCATTTCCAGAATAAATGAGTTGAATTCGATGGAAGGAGACTTGTTGAAAGGAGAGAATTAAAGAATCTCTCATCATTCAGCATGAGGTATAAATAAATATCTTGATGATTAAGAGGATCTCATATGAATAGGATGTTCACAAACCAATGACACTGTGCATCCCTCACATGCACCAGTTGCAAGTAGTGCATGAAATATACCCTATGAATAGCATCCAGTAAGTAAAATTTCGACAAAGATGAGGAACCCACCAATACGGCTAATGGAATCCAAGACACTACATGAATCCCAATGTGTGAATAGATTTCTTTCTGTCAAACATAAGGGAAGTGCCTAGTCAACAATTAATGAGGAGATGTCAATTGTTGGGTTCAAGGTTAGCTACCCATAATGAAAGTAGGCATCAAATAAGGAAAATTGTCGACAAAGGAAAGGAAACCACCAATAAGGCTAATGGAATAAGGGACACTGCATGAATCCCAATGTGTGAATAGATTTATTGTCGTCGAACACAAGGGAAACCTCCTAGACAGTGACCAATGAGGAGATGTCAACTGTTGGGTTCGAGGTTACCTACCCATAATGAAAGTAGGACCAGGGTGCATGGTAGGACTACAACTTCATGCAACTTTGAGATACATTGAGGGTATGGATGACATGCAAAGTCAAGAGTTCTAAGAAATGTCTGACATAGGCTTATAAAATTCCTTTGAACAAGAGCATGAGACATATGGATAACTCAGACAACATAGACTTGATGTTAAAACTTTGTGATGCAGGAGGCATCATCAAACTCTCCATAGGGATTGGAAGAATAACCAGTCGAAGGAGTAAACTTTAAGTAACGAGCTCATATTCCTAAGGTCATGCTAAACCCAAACTTTGGATGAAAGTGGACTCAAAATTTTGTGCCATGTTCAAAGGTGACGCGACTACTTCTGATATGGGATAATATTCTTTTCCAAACCATATTTTTTTGTTTTTTCATAGGAAAATAAATTCTATGATATAGGAGAAGAAACGAGTGACGCAAGTAAGAAACTAGATCCAAATAGTGGAACATACCTATGCTCAATGCAAGGAAGTGCATGTGGAGCATGGACACTCAGGGGGATGTTTCCTCTTAGGGTATAGGGTGTCAAGCTGCAAAGGATATATAGAAGGCTCTGCTTGGATAGTGATGCAAATTGTTGAGGTAAGAGGCTTATAACAAGAAAGTGAGAACCGGAAATAGGCTTAATACTGCGAGAAGGATGATGGAATGTGATTACAACTTAACTCCAAAGAATTTCCTTTTTCATAGATTTAGTCCCCTAGCCCCCAAAAATTATAAAATAATATCCAAGAGAACTCTTCTAGCCAATGGTGACTAAAGTGTTGCTTTTTCATAAGTAGTCTACTTGGTCCGAAAAAGGGTTAAACTTATACCAAATAGACGTCCTTTCAAAGCTATTTAATGAGTGTGAAAGAGACAAGTTCACTCAACAATATTTTCATTTTTTCATGAGTCCAAAAAGATCCTAACCAAGACTTGAGGGGAGTCCCATAGGTAAAGGTAAGAATGTTTGTGACTAAGAATATGGTATTTGAACACAAAGTCATATTGAAACTATAAGGAACTCCCGGTCCTATGGAATAACTTTTGCATGGGCACCAAATGGCACAAAGGTTATAACTAGGGTACCCATGTTTGGTAAGATTCTACCACTTAATAACAACACTTCTATTGGCAGTAAGAAAGTTTTGTGTCATTAATAAATGGGGTCGTACCTAGGGTGTATGGATCACGGTCATAGGATGATGCAAGAGTGAAAAACGGAGTGAAAACATATCCTATATGTCGATGAAATAATAGACCTACTGAAGGCATGAACGAGCGATATGATGCTGGAAACCACAAAAAATCCAAGACAAAATCACCCAAAACCAAGTCTTTCCATTGCACTATTAGTCCATAAGGTCAAAAATTAGCACAAACTATAGGAAGTGGGTAAACAAAATTCTACTAATAGTAAAAATAGACCATTTTACCATACCATTTGAGTTTTTTCACCCACATAGTGCATATAGGCCATTTTTCCTATGATCTTCAAGTGTTGATTGTGGGAGCTATGACTAATAGAATCAGCAACCGTCTGGACCAAGTGGCCATCCCCTCTAATTCAATTTCAATGGTTTAAATTTCAATTTTAGGCCTCAATTTTTTAGTATTAGAGGGCGTAACATGGAAACTAGGGCGTACGCGGGTGACATTTCATCGAGTCATGTATACAACCCTATATATGCGGGAAAATTGAAGCCTACATGCATATATGCATCCCTATACATGAATATTACCAAGTTAACACGTGTACAAGTCCGTGAACAACATTTTTGAAAGGTTTTAACTCGAAAAATGCTTTCTCCTTTGCATCATGGTGATTGAATGGAGGGAGAGGGAGAATGAAGAGATAGATGAAGTAGCGGGAAGGGATGAAAGGGCCCAGGAATATTTAAAGAGATGTTTCATTTATAAATTTTGGGCTCTCAAGGGAATTAGGGCTCAAGTGAGGTTACTCTAGTTGCTAGTAAACTATAGGGATCCGGAGACAGAGTCCTTCAACCTCGATGGGAAACCATTGAGGATTGAAGTGGATGATATATACTTCATCACAAGATTGTCTCACCAAGGGAAGGTAGTAAATATCAAGGCCCGAGGGGTTGTTGGTGATATGACTATGGAGGAGTACATTACCACCCATTGTGTTGCAAGAACAGATAAAGTAGGGAGCCAACTCCCAATCAACGCAATCAAGAACCTAATCTTAAATAGCATCGTGCTTGTACTCACAGGGATTTATGGGTCGATCTCATTGCACCAGTCATCAACGCCACTCATGTTCTATGTGGTGGAGTGTTTAAGACCCATTGTTTATGACTGGTGTACCTCATTGTTGGCTAACATGAAGAGCCAGTTCACGGATTGCAAACAAGGGAAAATGAGAAATTTCATATTTTCATCCATTCTTTGTATTTTTTTCTTTGAGAGGGTTCCAGGATTGAGCCCTAGAGTAGATATTAATCCACATGGATATCATGATCCAACCATGTCATGGTGGACCGATGTGATGAGGTGGCTAGGAGGTGATAGGGTGCGAACCCCCTACAATGATGAGTTCTTTTTTTGTTGGAACCAACAGGTCATAGACATTGATGACTACCCTTATGGAAGGATTAACTAAAGAGGGGATCCAGACATACCTTTTCCACCAGGTTCTTCCTATGGTCATATTGGTAAGAAATATTTTTTTATATTTCATTTTTTTTGTGTGTTTTTCAATAAAAATAAAAAAACAAAAATATTTTTTTATGGTATCAAGTATTAAAAATTGCTTTGTTACGCAGATGTAGGTCTGCGATGGCCAGAGGTATTCCCATGAAATTGGCAGAGGGGTTGATAAGATGACCAAGTGGGCGGAGATGCAGAGAGAGTGTTGCAGAATTTGCAGGGGAACCTGTCTCGATTGATGCACATGATTCCTATGGTTCAAGTGGAGGATCTTCCATAGGCTATGCAGCGGAAGGTGGTGGGTGTAGCCCGTGTGTGGGTGTGAATATTCCGACGTATCGAAAATTTCATAGTGTGCTATCATGATATGCATCTGATTCCATAGGCGTAGATTCCATGCTCATTATATACCGACCATATATGTAGTTTGAGGGTGTGAGCCCCATTTTGTAATATGACACCATATTTTTTGAACTTGAAAGTATGGAATATAAAAAAAGTTGGTCTTCAACTTTACCTATATATGTTACAATGTGTACATGCAGGAAAGTGTTTTCTTTACTTAGTTATGTGACAAATGTCAATCTAAAATATAATTAGCATATGCATCAGATACATGATTAGAACTTCTAGGTATGTGATTATAAGTAAGAAAATCAAAGTATCGTTCCAAAAGTCGTACCCGTGGGAATCGTTGGAGTAGAGTAGGATCTATCACATGGTAATTTTCATTCAAATGACATATGACTAATTGGGAGTCTAGGTGAACCTATAAAGACCGAACACTATGTGAAATGGTGTCATGTAATATCTCTATAGCGATGTTATACTCAACCACATTATTTGTTGATTGCTCCATACAAACTCCACCTGAAGACACAAATTGGCCCTCGGGTGAGTAAATGACCGAAGTGACGGAAGCCATGTTCCATGTATGATGACTGGAACCATTCGCCAATCCTAAGTAAACTGAATACTTCATTGACATTTTCCAATCAAGGGAAAACTTGATAAGCAATTCGATGGAACAAAGGAAAATATGTATATACACTAAGATACACTAGTATACAAAAGGTCACACCCAATATTGAGGGATCAAGCATAATACCTTTTAAGGTAGAGCCCATTTCTGGGCTCATCCATCATATTCCCTTCATAGTCTTCCAATTCATAGGTTCATTTCTCTAAGACATGTCGCACAATATAAGGATCGTGCCACATGAGGTTAAACTTGCATGCCCCCAACGGTTCTTTGGCTTGGTCATAAAGGAGAACCAAGTCATCCTCAATGTACTGTCGAGGACAAACAGACTTATCATATTGAACCTTAACATGTCAATTATTCACTTTGATAGCCATAGAGGCATCTTGATGGTACTCATCGAGACGCTCTAGGTTTACGAGGTGTTCTTCAAGATCGGATGTATCAGGTAGGATCTCAATTCCCAACTTAAGGGAATGGATTTCACATTCAATTGGTAGAATTGACTCCACTCCATGTACTAACTGAAAAGGAGAGAAACCAATGGAATTATTTATCGAGGTTCAGTATGCCCAAAGTGCAGGGTAAAGCATCAAAATCTAGTCAAATTTACTCTGGATGAAAGTATTTTACAAGATAGTCTTGAGAGATTTATTCACCACCTCTAATTTTCCATTTTCCTGGGGGTAATAAGGGGAAGAATGATTGTGCTTAAACCCCAGTTTTGATGCTAACTATTTCATCATTTCATTTTGAAAATGACTTCCATGATCAGTGAAAATATCTCTTGGGATTTTGAATCGAGCTATAATTTGGTTGAATACGAAGAAATATGCAATACTACCTTCATATTTAATGGTAGGCATGGTCTCTTCTCATTTAGAAAAGTAATCCACGAACAAAATAATATCTTGGTTCCCCCCAGCCGAAGCAGGGTTACAGTCCATAAAATATACACCCCACTTGATGAAGGGATCGAAAGTGACGACTGGGTGAATAGGGGCAAGGTGTGAGTGCATTTTCCAAGCGAACACCTGGCAAGGGTGACACTTCTTGACCGATTGAACACAATCTTTAAAAATTGATGGACAAAAATAATTGGATCGCAATATTTTTTGGGTCATTGCAAGCCTGGATAAATGACCACCACAAGCCCCACTGTGACAATCATTGAGAACAGACTAGGCTTCCTCATGAGTCAATAAATGATATAAAATACTATCTACTCCTCTATGATACAAAGTGTCATCAATGATAAGGTATTTTTTAGCCTGATGACAAATACATTGTCTATCGTCTCTCGACAGATGTTGGGGTAGCTTCAATGTTTGAAGATAAATTATAATGTCTCCATACCAGGGGTTCGAAGATGAGATAAGGAAGATATGTTCATTCATGCACAAATCGTCATGAAAAATATCCTCATCTAGTCAAGGGAAGTTCGATATCAACTAGGAAAAAAATAGTGAATTCTTAGACTTCATTGAAGCGAAATCGAGATCAAATTGTTGCAAAATAACAATCCACTTATTGTATTTCCCCCCTATGATACACTTGGTGAGGATGTATTGAAATGGATTTATATCTACAACTATGGTGTTTTTTCAAAGTAGCTTATAATGTCATAATCTTTGAACCGCATGTACGATGGCCAAGGCTAGTTTCTCTACGTGAGAGTATTTAAGTTCATGGCCAACTAGGTTTCGACTGAGATAATAGACAATGTTCTCATGTATCTCATATTATTCCTGAACCAGAACCATGCCAACCTTCCCTTCAAATGCAGAGATATAAAGAAAATATTCTCTACTGTAGTCTGGAGGCTTAAACATAGGTGTTGATACCAAATATTTCTTAAGATAATCAAAGAATTACTAGGCTCACTCATGCCATATAAATGGAGTATCCTTATTCAAAAGACGCATGAAACCCTTAGTGAAATTGGCATATTTCACTATGAACCAACACATGAAATTAGCCTTCCCCTGTAAACCTTGAGTTTTCTAATGTTATGCGGGGGAGGAAATCAAATTATTTCCTCAACCTTCATAGGATCTACCATGATCCCATGCTCAGACACTAAGAATCCTAAAAGACAGCCATATGTAATGCATAAGATGCACTTGTGAGGTCAACCAAATGTGATAGTAATGACATCTCTCAAATACTAATCGAAGGTGAGTGAAGTGATATACTCTCTTAAGAGAGTGAGCAATAAGATCATCTAGGTAAGATTTGGAAATATTTTTGAGATCATTAAAAGAAAAGGCCATGTCACGTTGGAAGGTTGCTCCGATGTTTTTAAGGCCGAAAGGAATTTTCTGGTATGAAAAAGTACCCCAAGGACAAATAAACTTTGTCTTATGTTGATCATCAGGTTTGATTTGAATTTGATTATACCCTCAAAATCCATCCATAACAGAAAATACTTTGCTTCCCACGCACTCGTCAAGAATCTGTTCAATGAAAGAAGTTGGGAAGTTATAATTAGGACAAGACTTGTTCAGGTCTCGAAAATCCAAACATGCGTGGATGGTTCCTTTCTTTTTATTTATGGGAACAGGGTTGGACACCCATTCATTCAAGGGAAATAGGTATATGAAACCAACATTAAGTAGATTCTCTACCTTTGCCTTAATAGTAGGGGCCTTCATAGGATTAATAGCTCTAAGATGTTGTCAAAAAGTTTTAGCATCCGGATAGGTTTTAATCTCATGTTCGACAATGTTGGGGTCAATCCCTAGAATCTCTTCATATGACCAAGAAAATACATCATGAAACACTTTGAAGATATCAATGTAGATCTGAATTTTTTCAAGTGAACAATCCACACCGATATATACATTCTCAATTTTTCCAGGAATACGAAGATGTCGATCGTGACAGTAGGAGAAATATTAGCCATTTTTCCTTTGGCATAAATACCATGTGTATCTAATGGAACCACAGTGTGACTAGACATTTCACTCAAGGTAGACCTAAAGTCACCATGTTCGATCTTAACAAGATCTAGGAGGAAATAGGAGTGATGATGCATATCATCCCAAGACCTATCAGGACCATACATGGCCTCTAATATGGCTTCATATGAAGGTAAAGTATCATCAAGAAAATCATGCGAACAAGATGATTGAATGGCCCATATGGACTTTATAACAAGATCTACCTCATTAGTCCACAAGGAGGAAGGATCTGAGTCAGTAGTGACATCAAGAATATATTGATACACAACTTTTGCCACTGACAGTGGAATTTCCATCCTAATGTGTAACTGACCTCCGTATGACATCTTCGGGGAAGGTAGGGTCCAAGGATCATTGAAATACAAAGTACGGAAAGGAATGGACCTCATTGACGATGAAAAATCACTAGAAATGTCATGAATGTGGTTAATTGGTGCCATGAAATCAAAGCTACCCATCAAAGAGGAATACATTCTGACACCAACATCCTCAGTTTCCTACTGAGAATTGTTGATCACAGGGATCGAAGGTCCAACCGATGCATTAGGACTAGCGTGCGCAAAGGACAAATGATCAGTCATCACTATTTTCGCTTTGTGAGTAAAACATAAAGTGCGTAAAATGGACGACATGACGGTTGTCATGGCATAAATCCAATTAATCCCTAGTAGTAAATTATAGTCGAGGGGCGCATCAACCACCTTGACATCAACCTCCACTATCTTCCCACCTAAGTAGACCAGAAAAGTGGGAATAATTTCATGGGGTTGAAATGACCTCCCATAAAATGTTGTCAACATAGAAATTGATTGGGATAGAGTGAGAGAGACAATGGCTTTCCAACAGGTTAGGGACATCACGCATGTCACAATACCTTCATTAATTATAGTGTGTTTGATGGTAATTTTCGTGTACTCTGGATTTGAAAGGCGACGTGGTAAGGTAAGTGAGGCCTAACATCTGTGACGTCAAACTTGATAACCTTGAAGACACACAGGTCTAAATATCCTAATGTATATAACAAGGTGCTCCTCTATAAAGGACACATTTGGAGCACCTCCAAAGCCGACATTGCACAAGGGGTTTGGCCCAGATCTTCAACAATCGATTTTTTTGGGGCGGCTTTGGAATTAGTATTGTGGGTAGAGTGATTTAGTACTCCTTTCATAATATGAGGCAGAGGTTCCTGCTTTTCGATTTGAAAGGGTGTTTCCAGAGGAGGAGGAGACTCTAAACCTACAACGTTATATGAAGAACCGTAATCACAAGATCAAGTGGCTACATCAATATGAGACTTGACCATATTGACACATGGATGGACATCTTCATGTTCCAAGGGGTTTTGACTACCGTTCTATGCATTTCCGGTGTTGGGGGTCCCTAAGGCCATCTCTTGATTATGTAGAAATGGATTTTACATCACAGTGGGTAGTTGTGATAAGAGCCTTGAATATTCCTTGATTTTGAGGCATAGGTGGGTAAGGTGATCATCTGTACAAAGTTTACAAGGAAACTTCACATTTCATTTTTCTTTCTTTCCCTCACCAACATTATTATTCGATCCATCATTGTTAGTGCCATCCTTCGATTTATTATTATTTTTCCCACTCTTACGATTATTACCTCATCCTTTCCTTTTATTACCTCCTAGTTGTTGGTTACCATTTGGGTTAGTCGATGACTGTAGAGAATGCACATCCGTCGACTGAGTGGGAGTGTAGGATGAATTTGAAGCTTGTCCTACTACAGGCTGGCTTAGAGACAAATATTTCAATTGGTTTTTCACCAAGTCTGTATACTTAGCATTTGCAGAGCCTATGATTCCATCATCATGAGGCCCAGTATTTTGTTTAGGTTCATTGTTCGACTGTGGTGTGTCATGGATAATTTAATACAACATCCTAGATTGAGCATATATAAGCTCCAATTGTTGGGCTTTGAAAATAGCTTCTTCCTTAGATGTTACTCCGGATGTATATAAATCCTTTGAAATATAAGGCAATAAGGACTTAAGGAACCACTCCAACAGAAAATCTAAAGGAATGTAGTCTTTTATCAACCTCTTCCATCTACACCACTCTTGGATATGGTCTAATATATGTGTGGCTTTATCTTGGCGGAGGGCCAAAAATAGTTCTATGTCGGCATTGTAACAAAATGACAATCGGAATTGGTTGAGAAAGACCAAAACCATCTGATTAAAGTTTTTGTATGTTCCCCCCGGTAGCTCAATGTACCATTTTGCGGTGACCCCCGTGAGGGTGCATTTAAATAGCCTTAAATGAATAGAATCATCATTCAAGGAATTAGATGAGCACCAAAGATGAAAAGTGGTGACATGATCACCTAGATCCTCACCAGTATTCCCTTCAAATTTTGGAATGTCCAAAGGAATCTTGGTGGGGACAGGGAGGAATAACGGACTGTGATGCATAGGGTCATTCATTAATTTTGACAAATCTGGAAGATTAAGCGTGGCCAGAAAAGGGATATGGGGTTGTGGAGTCTAATCCAATGCTCTCAAGAAATATTGGGGCTGATGAATTGTAGGCCATCCAGGGTTCTAGTATATTCTAGGGCCCTGTCTGGTAGGATAATATCCTCCTACAAACCGATTCATAAAAGTTTGTATGGGAACCATACCTGCAGAAGAAACATGATGAGGGTTATATACGTTTCCCCCAACTGAAGGGGCTTCGGGCTGGGGATTTCCCATAGTGTGAAGCTGCCTCACTCCAGATGGAACTCTGGAGGATAGAGGGGGATTTTCCATAATAAATTTATTTTTCAGAATTGACATGGAGGAAGAGGGGATAAAGTACGAGATATAGGAAGTGAATTTTCTTCCCAATTGAGCACTCCATCTAGGAGAATTGAGGCTAGGATTAGTCTTGGATGAAAGAGGATGAAAACCTCCAACTATAGGATTCGTTTAAGGAATATGGCCTCCACCAAATGAGAGAGGATCATATGGAGGAGTCATGCCCCCAGGTCCAAAACTAGGATCCACATTAGTCGTTGTAATGGAGGATGAGAGTTGTGACATCATGTTGGGCATACCAAAACAAAAGGTATTATATACCAAAGGTATTCACTGAGAATTGTGACCTAGAGTACCAAAAATAGATCTGAAAGGGTTCGTTCCTATGGGTCGAGTAGAACCCATAGTTTGGGTAGCACCAGAGGTGGGGATCTCCAACACCCCCACCATAGAGGATGAATGAGTCAAAGGCATCCCACTAATCACAGAATATATAGGACTTGAGGGACTCTCTGTGACATTCGGCCTTGAATCAGTACTCATAACTGGATGATCACAAGTTTGGAAGGTGGAGATATATGTACCACGTTTATTAAATTTATGCCTTTTAGAAGGAAACTTCAATAAATAATCAAGATGCGGTGGTAATTTCAACAAACGATGAGACCTATGAGGAGTCTAGTATTTCTCCACGATGACTCAAGAATCGATATATAAAACCAAATCCTAGAGCCAACTAATAATCATAGAGCACACCAAAATAAAGAAAAAAGGGCCAATGTACACAAACAGGATATAGTGGCTGAAAAGGGGCCTCCCTCACTAGATTAGGTATGTCTCTCCCAAGAGGGTCCTAAGACTCCCTTCAAAATATTGGAGGTATTAGAATCGGTTATAAGGGCCCTCATGGGCTTAACAACGTAGTCGATCATACCCCCCCAGAGAGGTAATCCTTCATAAAGGCTATGTGGTGTCTGACCCTTATCTGACTCAGGGTACCCGCATAATAACCCCTATAAGTAACATATGTGGCTACCTATGTCGATCAACCAGAGTCACCACAATATAACCAATGCGCAGATGAACAATCATAAGTTTGGTCCACCGTATGGGTGGGGTAACAAAGCCTGAAATGTTGAAATCATTGCCTCTCACATAGGTAAAGGTACTAGAAATACCTCCAAATATGAATAGAATCCCAAAAATATCTTTGACGTTAAGAAGGTATTAGAGGGATATCTTTGCAACCAACTTCGTGATACCTCATGCTTAACTCCAGTGTGAGCGAAGCCTCCTAACATCACTAATTACACAACGGGTTTCACCACTCCCTGGTCAGAAACATATGTTTAGTTTAATGGCCTTGGATAGTTTTACTCACAAAATCCTATTCCAAGGCCCTATGTCATATACTTGTTTGTATACCCTGAAAAATAAAACCATTTCTACTCAATTTTAATTAATCAACGTTAATTTTAATGGATTCTTCTTACTCAAAAGGTGTGATCATGAAACTAATGGTATTACGACTCATGATATAAAAATAAGAAAATATAAAAACACTACTAAGCACTGGTCTTTAATTTCAAAGAGATGGTATGCTTCTAAATGCAATTTTTCCAATGCAATCTCTACAATTTCAATGAAATGCAATCTCTCCACATGTGTCAAAATCAATGCAATGCAATGTAATCAAAAGTGAAAATTCCATAATGCAAAAGAAGAAAATATTTTTGTATTTCCGATATAAAGAAAATAAAATGCAAGGATTGAATAGAAACTTGACAGGCATGCCTTACTGCAATCAAAAAGAGACAAGTCAAGAAGGACACCAAGAAGAAGACACTCATACCAATGTGCAAGGAAAACCAATGAAAAAGATGATAAGAAAGAATATTGACTAAAAACACAACAATAAGAAGACTTCCTACCATTCTGTAAGAATTTAACAATCAGTATAGAGACCCAAGAAGAATTAGCAACCAACCAAACTCACCCAACA
>SNQJ01S0058283.1:0-13015 GCA_010110895.2 Picea sitchensis | reverse complement strand
TCAAGGAGAAAAACAATCCAAACCACAAAAAAGAAGATCATTCCCCAGTATGGTCGCCAATTTTGTTACGAGGAAAATCTCTCTATGGCAAGGGGTAAACCACAACAGACATAATGACACACATAAATCAACTCTAATCCCAAGTATGCTATATAAAAGAAATGATAACAAGACAATGATATGAGCCTACCTCATCTATACATTCGATGAATACCACCATTGAGCACACAACCCAAAGCTTTATACCTGAAACTTTTCCTCAACAACCAAGAAATGCAAGCATATAGTGATAATGTATAGTGTTAGCATATATATTATCATAATCCATTAACATATGTGAAAAATACTCCCATGGAATAATAATTCAAATAATTTCAAGATATCAATTGGACGAGAAAAGAGTATTTCTATTAAAATAATCAACAGAAGTACATAGGTGACAAACTTATGTAATGGCACATACTGGAACCGAGAGACTAAGTCCCTCCATCTGGGCCTCTACCACTTCAATCCTCCACCAAAGTAAATCTCATATAAAGTAGTCGATGAGGTTCTCCATCACAAATAAGGAAGAGCTTGGGGGTTGAACAAGGAGTTTATACTTTCAAGGACAAAGGGATGCACACACAATATGAAGTGAAATTTCTCCATAGTGTCTTTGCTCTCAAAGTTGAACTGTTGAATTCCTCAAGGATTCGATATGGATCAATTTATAGCCTCCAATTGGAACTGAAGGGCCAATTTAGAGTGTTTCCAATATATAAAAGGTCAAGGATCATGGATCTCATGACATGGCATGGAAACCCGAATTTTTTTAAAATTTTGAGCACCAAACCCGATGTACGCGGACTATAGTGGAGCAACCTGTGTATACACTTATTGTCTAACTAGTATGGCATGTATATGTGGAAAATATATTTTTTTGGCTCTGGAAGGTGAAAAAGGGCACTTCAAGCCGGCTTAGGGAAATGGAAAGGTCATACAAGCCAGTTGCATGGAGTGAGGAAAAATGTTTTGTAACAATTTCTCCCCCTGGAATCATGCCTATGCTCTCTCTCTCCATGCATATGACTCTCTTTCCATCCATCTGATGAATCTCTCCCCTTTTGACATCAATGTCAAAGGTAAATTCTCATTGGGGCTACTCCCCCTGGATGAACTCTCCCTAGGGTTTCTCCCCCAAGATGAATTTTCCTATTTATGGCTCTTCCTCGTGTATATCTAATACATATAAGAATAGCATTCAAAACTCATTGCGGGGTACCAATTATGCCATGTTTCTAGCGAAGATACTCAAAAGCTTCCCCTGGAAGCGGTTTTGTAAAGATGTATACAATCTATTCTTTGGTCCAAAAATACTCAACTCGAATGTTCTTCTATGCAACTTGTTCCCGTAGAAAATGAAACTTGATTGGAATGTGCTTCATCTTAGATTGAATCACTAGATTCTTTGAGATATTGATGGTGCTTATGTTATCACAATATATCATAATGGGCTCATCATACTCAACTTGTATATCTGTCAATGTTTGTTTCATCCATAGGACCTATGTACAACATGTTGTTGCTGCTATATACTCTTGTTCAACTGTAAACAATTATATTGATGATTATTTCTTTCTTATCCAAGATACCAAACACTCACCCAATTAGAAAGTTGCTCCCCTTATACTTCTTCGATCATCAATGAAACCTTCCCAATCTACATCTTTGTAGGACATAAGTGATATATCCTTTCCTTTTAGATACCATAATCCAAACTCTTATGTTCCCTTGAGATATTTGAATATCCTCTTTACTGCTAAAACATGTGATTCCTTTGGTGTTGCTTGAAATTGTGCCACATGTCTAACTGCCTGCATTACATATGGTCTGAATGTTGTCACATAAAGTAAGATAAAAATCATTGACATGTACTACCTCTGATATGTAGCCTTTGAATCATCATATTTACTTAACTTAAAATTGGTTTGCATAGGAGTATTGATCGGTTTGCAATATTCCATTCCGAGCCTCTTGGTTTGCAATTTTTTGAGAGATAAAAATTCCTCGGTTTCTTTGACATATATGAAGACCCAAAAAGAAGGATAATTCTCCAAGTAATGACATTTTGAACGCATCCTACATATCCTTTGAAATATTTTGGCTCATTCTATCATCATCACTTCCAAAGATAATATCATCAACATAAACTTCAATTAACAAAATATTATCTTGATTTACCTTCATGTAGAGGTTGGTTTCTGCATTCCCTTTCCTGAAACCTTGTTGTTATAAGTATTTGTCCATTCTATAATACCATGCTCTGGGGGCCTGCTTGAGACCATAGAGAGCCTTCTTCAACCTAAAAACATAATTTTTATTCTCTAACAACTGAAATCCTTTTGGTTTCTCAATGTAGACTTTTTCCTCTAGATCCCCGTTTAGGAAGTCCGATTTCACGTCTATCTGATACACTTTAATATTATTGGAGAATGCATAAGAGAGGATCAATATGATTTCTTCCATTCTGTAAACTAGGGAAAACATCTCTTCAAAGTCTATACCTTCAATCTCAGTGTATCCTTTACATACCAATCGATCTTTGTTCCTGGTAACATGTCCATATTCATTCAATTTATTTCTAAAAACCCACTTTGTACCGATCACATTCTTGTACCTTGGCCTTGGAACCAGTTCCTAAGTGTCATTCTTATCTATTTGATCTAACTCTTCATCCATGGATTTTATCCAAAATTCATCCTTTCCAGCTTCTTCAAAACTGTTCGGCTCAACTTTAGATAATAGTGCTAGGTGGAGTTGTTTTGGTGAAAAACTTATTCTTCTAGTTTCAACTCCTACATATTTGTTCCCGGTAATCTTATCTGATGGATGATTCTTTTGTATTCATCTACTAAGTGTCTTTGGAGTTAATTGAAGATCTTGTTTTTCTTTCTCTTCTTCTTTTGACTGCTTTTCTTCATCTTCCTCTTCTGCTACTTTTTCTTCCTTTTCTTTTTCTTCGTGAACCTATTCCATTAAATCGTTTTCTTCTTCTTTTATTCTTTATCCACTTGTCTCATCAAATATCACATTGGTTCTTTACACAATTTTGTTAATCCTTAGATTGAAGAATTTGTATTCTCTCCTTGTGCTCGAGTATCCAACAAGTATGCCTTTATCCACACGAGAATCAAATTTTCCCATTCTTCCATCTTATATTTTTATGTAGCATTTTCTTCCAAAAACTCTGAAATGATTCACATTCGTTGGTCTTCCTTTACATAGCTCATATGGATTTTTATCACTATTGTTTCTGAGTATTCCTTTGTTTTGAATGTGAACTTTTGTATGCACTTCCTATGCCCAAAAGACATTTGTCAATTTGGAATCCATTAACATAATTCAAACCATTTCTTGTATTGTCTTATTCTTCCTTTCAACAAATCCATTTTGTTCTGGTGTCCTAGAAACAAAGAATTTCCTTTTTATACCATGATTACTGCAAAAGTACATAAACTCCTTTGAAGTAAACTCTCCTCCATTATCCAATATCAAACATTTGATTTTTGAATCTATCTGATTTTCAACCATCTCGTTATACATCCTAAAGTTATCAAATTCCTTTGACTTCTTCCTGAGAAAACAAATTGCATTGATTCTTGTATAATTATCAACCAATAGCATAAAATATTGCTCACCTTTCAACCCCTTTATTCTAGTTGGTCCAACTAGATCAACATGCAAAATTTCCAGTGTCTTTGTTGTAGAGTATTCCTTTGACTTGAAATTGTTCTTGGTTTGCTTTCCTTGTTGACAATGCTTGCATAAAGTTTTGGTTGGCTTCATGATCTGGCGCATTTCTCTTACTGCTTCCTTTTTGATGGCCTTGACAATATTATAAAAATTTATGTGACCCATTCTTTTGTGCCATATCCAAAATTCATCTTCCTTTACTAAACAACACTTTTCATTTCCAATTTCACTTAGTACATATATGTTGCTTGAAGTTCTCACAGTTTTTTCCATCAATCTACTTGAATCTGCTTTTCTTATATTGCATTTTTTTTTTATCAATCACAAGTTTGTGACCTTGATCACACATTTGAATTACACTCAGAAGATTGTGTTTCGTATCTTCCACTAGTAGAACATTATTTTCCTTGGTATCCTTATTTCCAATCCTGACTATGCCTCTTCCAATGATTATGGTTAAGTCATCATTTCCGAGGAGAATGGCCCATATCTTTCCTTTCTAAAGGTTAGAAACGTGTCCTTATCACCTGTCGTGTACTTTGAACAACCATTGTCAACATACCAATTGTTAGCACTAGAAGTCACCCTCTGATTGGAAGTCACCCTCTGATTGCAGAGAGAGTAAGCCCAGTGCCCATCAATTTGTATGTCACAAATAATTTTAAAGAGGTCAAATAGGCACAGAATCAAGATGATATCGCTTTAACTTAGAGAAATGGATCGGTATACACAGGAAAGTGAGGTCTTGATCAACTTAAGTCAGTAAGTTTTATTAAAGGTGAATAGAAGGAAGACTTGGTGAGGATAATGTAGAGGTATTCTATGGACATCAGGTCTTCCAGTAGCCTAAGGAGGAAAAAATCAAACACAAGATCCTCTTGGATTCAAAGTTTCAGACACTGAAGTATATTTAAGCAACACAGTCAGAACAACACAATGATCAAACATACATCACGATGCACCTACAACAACTCGATTGGATCATCCATGCCCGAGCTCTTAATTGTGAGAGGGAAAAAGATAACAAAAAGAAAATGATTAAAACTGGTCACAATACTACAAAGAAATAATATTGTTTCTTGGCTCTGGTTATCTCTTCCATGCCCAAGTGTTCTAACACATATTTTACAGAGAGATGGAAATAATATGACTTATATTAAACAGGAAATATCAAATCATATTACATAAAAGATAACCAGAGCTTTCATCAAAGATTTACAATGCGGGAACCTAGCTCAACAGATCTCACTTTTATGAATAGGTTGAGGTGAAGACAGAGGATTGGCATCTACAACACAAGAAGAGGGAATGTCTTCTTCTTCCAAGGATGGACGAATGAAGGAAGGCTTATTGTCATATGAATATACAAAGAAGATGATAATCCTCTTTATATGTGAAGGGAAAGAGAGAAATGAGTTAATAAAGAAGAACGAGACTTCATGAAGAAAACTCATAGACCGATACCTGTTCTTTCCCTTTGGTTTGGTCATTTTTCTAGAAATAGGATCCTCCCCAGTGAATTATTTGATGGTGGAGTCACCAGGTGCAAGCTGCAATATTCAATGGTTCTGATATCTAATGCACCTTCATAATCATAAGCTCTTTGTCATTCTCCCAGGGAAGATATATTCACTTTCGTCCCTGGAAGTGGCACCAGAAATGTTAGCACTAGAAGTCACCCTCCAATTGCAAAGAGTGAGCCCAGTACCCATTAGTTGTATGTCAAAAATAATTTTAAAGAGGCCAGATGGGCACAGACTCAATATGATATCGCGTTAACTCAGAAAACTGGATCGGTATGCACCGAAAAGTGAGGTCTTGATCAACTTTAGTGAGAAAGTTGGACTAAAGGTGAATAGAAGGTAGACTTGGCAAGGAGAATGTAGAGGTATGCTATGGACATCAGGTCTTCCAGTAGCCTAAGGAGGAAAAAATCAAACACAATATCCTCTTGGATTCAAAGTTTCAGACACTGAAGTATATTTAAGAAACACAGCCAGAACAACACAATGATAAAATATACATCACAATGCAGATAAAACAACTCGAATGGATCATCCATGTCTGAGCTCTTCAGTGTGAGAGGGAAAAAGATAACAAAACAAACTGATTAAAACTAGTCACAATATTGTTGAAATCAAACCTTCATAACAACAGCATACAACCCTCGATTGGATCTTCCATGCCCGAGTGTTCTAACACATACTTTATAAAGAGATGGAAAGAAGATGACTTATATTAAACAAAAAATATCAAATCCTATTACATAACAGATAACCAGAGATTTCATCAAAGCTTTACAATGCAGGAGCCTAGCTCAACCATCAACCCCTTAACAAAATATCAAAAGTGAGCATATATACTCAAAATTGTTGCAACCACCAGGAGTGTGATCAGACCACTGCATTAACGTTTTCAATCGGTGCCTGCTATGTCGGATTGTGCAGGCCTCCTCATGTCAGATGTGAGCCAGGCGTAGTTATGTGCTTTACAAGAAAATATGTCCATAAGGAAGATTTGAATTGACAGTCTACCTTGACAGCCTCTCTCTACATGTTTTATATTTATGGGGTGAGACAGTGGATCAGCCACTCAGTTCCATGTGCTCCTTATCAGGATCACAACGAGGCTAAATTCCCAGGGGTTGTTGTGTGCTGCTAGCGGCTCTACACTATAGGTCCTATGAAACCTGCAACCTTCCTCTTTTGCACTTCCGAAATCTTGAGCTTCAGACGCCAACTCCTTCTTCATCACCCCTTCATTCTTATGAACTCGAGTTATGGCCCAGGGCTCCACCTATGAGCGCTTCAAAACTTTGGGCTTTGGCCACTTCGGCACTTCAACCTTTACGCATCTCTCATTTCAAATTTCCCGAAGTGAATTTTTCTGCAGCTCGGATCTGGCACCATGAATCCCTCTAAATTGAACAGCTCCTGCTCACTTCGGGTTTCAGGACTTCGGACCTTTGATGAACAACTTTAACAATACTGTGAAATCCTGATTCTTGCGATAATTTTCCATCATTGATCTCTCCCGATGAGATCTACGGTCCAGATTCAACCTTTGTTTGACCTTGGGACTTCAGACCTTTTGCTATGGCACTATACTTTGTGCACTTTCGGATTCTGAACACCCACAAACCATCAATCAAAACTTCACATGGAATCCCAACCGTTGGAAGTTGACCTCACCTTTTTTCTTGATTCTGGTCCAGAACGGACCGCTCCGAGTGTCATGCTTTGAGCCCGCGCCTGCGAACTGTGTAAAACAATACTTGGAAAATTGGATAGGGGCTGGGAAAATAGGGAGACCGGGGCATTTTAAACATAGAGGGGGGAAAATGAAAATGATTTTACAAGCCGTAAGGGGAAAAACTTAAGAATTGGTCTGCGAAAGGAGAGAGAGATAGAGAAAAACACAGACTTAGGTAGAAACCACAAAACCATAGGACTCTGACAAGTTTATGTGAACATTTGGCTCCACAAGGGATAGAGTCCTCCCTACGAGGCTCTAAGAACTCTTTTTGCAGTTTTAGTGCCTTAGTATTGGGCTATGGAGTCATGCTCAAAAACATCCTGGTAAGGAATCCAGGCCAATCCTCATACAATTCTTCTTACACACATAAAGAAAACACACCTTCTCTTGATATAGATTATTTACGTGAAAGCTAACTGATTTTTACAAAGTGCTAGGTGAAATAAAACTTCCACCATAGCCACCCAGATTGTCTGGTAATATGATCCCTCTCTTTACTGCAGATAATCCAAAAAAGGATAAGAAAATATGACAACAAAATGAGGAAATGGCTTGGAACACTGAATATACCCCCAAATGATGATAAGGTGAATAAATCTGCAGGCTCCAATGCTTTTGGAAAATACAGCTCCATATATAATCCCACAGGTTCACAAAATTTATAATCAGGGGAGCTCAACTGGTAAGAAATTAACTCCTGTCCTTTATTGCAGCTCACCCATCGTGTGATGTTCTCAGAATGCATAGGTGGGTGGAGAACTGATGCAGGCTGGCTGATACCAGGTGATACATGCTCAATTACAGGTTCTAGACAGGAGATAAACTTCCCACTAATCTCCTCCTTTACATTTTTCTCTATGTTTTCTGCGAGTCTAGGATAGATGATTTCCACCCAATGCTTTTCCTTAGTAAATAAAGGAAAAGGATCTATAGTGTGGTCTTGGAAATATTTCATAACACCATACTCGCCTGTGAGTATTGGTGAAGTATTGCAATTTGAAAATTTCGAAAAATATGAAATGTATGACTCCATGTATATGGAAATAGGATCATTAATAATGTGACAGAATACTGGCTACTTTAGAAGACCAGGTTGGTCCTCTGTAAAATTTTCTCTGCTTTCAAATAAATTCCCTCCTTGTTCTTTTGAAACCAATTCTTGGTCATCAATAGTTGTCGTCTCTTCTTCATAAGGATGGTTACAAGATAAAGGTGCAAAAGGATTTAGAACATCATAACTATGATCAGCTAAGAACATACAGTTATCTATGCAATCAACCACTGCTACATGCTCAAAATGTTCTGGAAACTAATCATAAGATTGATATGCATTCCTGCCCATAGAAAAATATGCAAATGTTGAAGAACCCAATTCCAACTGTGAATCATACCTACTTCCTTGTTGTTTCTACAGATATGATTCATATTCACTATCTTCTTGATCAGAATATGAAACAGATCGACAGTCTTCTTGCTCATGTACATGCAAATTTTCGAGATATTCCTACCTATGAACCCACTTGCTAGCCCTGATGTTCTCTTCGACCTTGTTGGCAGCCCTACATGTTTTCACTTTTTAAAAGAGACAAATGATAATTTATGTAGTTGCCTACACATGTTCATGGGGTTATTGCTTTTCGAAAGTAGCTTTGAATTGTAAATATGATGTTTCGGTTATTCCTAGTTTTTTCTTCCTCTTCCTTTTCGTGCTTCGTTCATGAATGAAAGCATGAACGAAACACTAAAAATCATAATTGTATCGCCATTTTTTTAAGGTTTGTGAAAGCTAGATGTCTTTACAGATTTTTTTTTAATGAAGGCTATTTTGTTGTGAAGCTCATCTTGTTGATTGCTCTAAAGTGGCTCATCAATTGTAAAGTGGGCTTTGATTTTTGTTTGTGTAAAACACCAAGACTCCTTTAAACTTAAACTAGGTTATATATCATTGAGGCTCTTGGTATGACCCATTCCTATCAATACACTTTGGTTCACAAAATTTCTCCTGACCTAAACCTTAGAAATCAACTCTACTTTGTTGCACGATGATAAAATTTGAATGAACCTTGTTGTATCTTGTAACCTGTGGGAGGTGGCAGCCTGACAACGATAAGCCCATTATTTCAGGTTAAGTCTCAGGTTTCGTATGTACTCTTGGCACTCATTTTGTAAAACACCTTTTGTGTTACAGAACCCCTTTTCTTGCGTGCTAGGGTATTGATGAGTCTCGTGTCTGAGATTTCGCTTTGGTCTTCTCTATCCTAGAAACCTTCCATACTCACTGTGTTTTTTTGTCCTCCTTCCGAACGTTCATGGCCCCAGTCATACGGATTGAACCCAATGGATCACAAACCCTACGCCTATGTGATGATTCAAGGGGGGACCTTAAGGGTCAAGGCTGGCTCAAATTTCTTGAAAAATTTTAGGGTTTTAACTTACAAACCACTCATGAATTTGCCCTTTATTTTGATGGCTGCCAAGACAAGGTAGGAGACATTTAGGTCGAGGTCATAGAGTAATTTTTAGGCCAAGCGACATGTCTTCCACTTAGTGGATAGAAGTGGTTTAAAAGCACCAAGGTCGAGGAGGTACCATGGAGCTTGTTCTTCACCTCTAGGAAAATCAACTGTTGTGATAAAGGTATGCTTGTATCCTTGTTGAAAACTTAGTGGCATGGTTTGCTAACAATCCTGAGACAATTCGTGACATGTGAGGGTCACTTTGGTCTTTTTTTCCTATATCACATACGTTTGTTGATGAATTTCATCGGGTTTCAGTTAAATATGCCCTATTATTTATTGAGAAGCCTGTATAAGATGGCGAAAAGGTATAAGAGACAGCGTTTAAATTCCAGTCTATTTCATCACAGTTTTATAAAGATATTGTTAGTTCATCAACTAAAGTTGCAAAATGATAATTGGGACGCCTTCCTAATTCGAAATGATTTCGTTACACCCAGTCCCGTAGAGGTTGATAAGCCCATGATGGAAGAAATCACAATCCCTGCCACTGACAGAGCAGTTCTTTCACCCAAAGAATCCTTAGGCTCATCCTTGACAAACCTATGCACAAAAAAACAGATATCGAACCAATGGATTTTGAACTGCATAACCATGAACATCACTCCTACCCTAACACCTCTGTTAAAAACACAAACAGGCCTTCGTGAAAATTGTCTAAGGGTGACACGGATATAGCGTTTAAAAATAAAATGGTTGGAAGGATAATTTCTAGGAGACTATGAAATAAATAGTACTCTCATATGATCTCGATCGAAACGATCGAGGTCAATCATAGATCTGACTCCGAGATCGAGAGGTTCTTGGCAGAAGAATACCCTAACTACCTCAAACTAGATCTTAGTCCAGTCTATAATTTCGTAGATAATTTCCCTCCCTTCCTGAAGCACAGGAAAGGATTCTTAGGTATCAAGTTCGATAAAAAAAACACCAGGCAACAATGGAGACATTCTGACAATTGTTTGTGGACATCCTCAAGTA
Source organism: Picea sitchensis (assembly GCA_010110895.2). Classification (NCBI taxonomy): domain Eukaryota; kingdom Viridiplantae; phylum Streptophyta; class Pinopsida; order Pinales; family Pinaceae; genus Picea; species Picea sitchensis. The sequence goes on along the minus strand of SNQJ01S0058283.1, from coordinate 2,528 downwards.
GCTATCACAGATCCACAGTGTGATGTTTGTCTGTTTTAGATCGAGAAGTATTATACAGACATACCTATTCTTCAATTGAAAATTAAAACCCTCACTACTCATATCGATTCATTAAAGGATGAAAATCATAGACTAAATTCCATTGTCCAAAGGCAAGCCAAGCGATTAAAAAGGACTGGGAACATAATAGTAAAGAATGTTGAGAGTGTTACAACAATTGTTAATTCTGAGATCTTGTGAACCAAATTTAGAATGCAGTTAAGAGGTAAATATTTGATTGATTGCTTTAGTTGTAGTCAGGGGTGATTTTAAGAACCCCCCCTAAATTTATATGTATAATAAATGGGTGAATCCCCATGATACATAGGAAAAATTTAAGGCTATTTTATCAATAATATAATATGTATATATAATTTTTTGGCGAATCTTTTAGTCAATTATATAATCTTGTAAAATCTTGGCGAATCTTTCATTGAATTATAAACTCTTGTAAAATCTTGGCGAATATTTCACTGAACCATAAAACCTTGTAAAGTTTTGGCGGATTTTTTCATAAAGTGTAAAACCATATATAATAATAGGAATATGTATTCTTTAAATTGTAATATACTCATTTTACATATTTGGAAAAAGAAACATAATTTTTCCATCCTTTAGACAATGTTGCAAGCATTAGGGGTTATGTTTTTCAAGGTTCTCACTRTACACTCTTGCATATCTCTCTATTGGTTTTGATGATATTTCAACACAAAGTTCATATGTGTTGATCCTGACCACCACTTCTGTCAAGATCAAATATATTAATATTTTCTCTATCACTCACTAGTACATTTGGGTCAAATTCCGACGACGCATTCGACGCAATTGCCACTTTATATTGTCGGGAGAATGACAAACAAAGGACCCCAACAAACGTCGTTTCACATGGCGTCTCTTTTCCGACGACATAGATTTCGTCGTTATWGCGACGTCTTAAATGTGGCAAGAGAGACGTCTGAAATGTGGAAATAGAGACATCTAGAACGTGGCAAGACCGACGTCTTAAACGTTTCAAGAGAGACGTCTGAAACATGGCAATAGATACATTTGAAATGTGGCAAGACCGACGTCTTAAACGTGGCAAGAGAGACATCTGAAACGTGGCAAGAGAGACGTCTGAAACGTGGCAATAGAGACATCTAAAACATGGCAAGACCGACGTCTTAAACGTGGCAATACCGACGTCTCAAACGTGGCAAGAGAGACATCAGAAACATGGCAAGACCAACGTCGTGAAGGTGGCAAGAGAGATGTCTAGAACGTGGGAAGAGAGACGTCAGGAACGTGGCAAGAGAGACGTCTTAGACGTGGCAATAGAGACATCTTGAACGTGGCAAGACCGACATCTTCAAGGTGGCAAGTTCTCGTCTAGAACGTGGGAAGAGAGACGTTAAGAGGTATCATCTCCGATCTGGTTGCTATGGGAGCGACACTCCAAAATGTCGCAATAGCGACCTTCTTGTAGGTATTTAAAAAAAAATACAATATCAGTACTAAGAGGGACAGGTACATTAACCTTTGGTAAGATACTAGCCATATCAATATTTAAATCTATATCATCGGTCTATATTTAAGAAACTCGGATTTTTATTAACAATTTATCCTCTTAGTTTATGTATCCATTAGATACAGTGTTCTTAACACTCTCATATCTCTGTAGCCACTAGGTGGCATTGGTTCTTTTATTTCAATCTTAAATAATGACCTAAGATTTTTTTGCTAATATTTAGATAAGACTATACCAATTGATTGTAATTCCATGGTTGTTGGTGTGCAGAGATGTTTTTTGGGGTCTATAGTTTACGATTCAGAGAGAGAATAGTCTCTATTAGAGACATCTGATGTTGGTCACCTGCTTTAGTGTGGGCAGGAGAATAATCACATCACAGATGAAAGGTAACATGAAGTAGAAAAATATTTCAATATACAAGGAGACATGCTTTTCCCTCCATTGAAAAGAACCATTTGATTAGATAAAATGTTAGTAACTGCAAAAGAAAAGGCCAATTTTCCCTCCATCAAAGGGCATCATTTCATTGGGTAACACCTCATATCAACATAAGTGAAAAGATAAATTGCACATTGCCAACCAACTATTAAAATCCAATAGCACCACTAGAATCCAAAGAGTTTAGGGAAGCTTCATCAAGCAAAAAGTAAAAACGAACAATCTTTGAATCCAACCCCTATATATTCCAAAGCCAAACTCCTCTAAAGCATCAACAACTTCAAGTTCTTGGTTTGCATCTATTTTCCATAATCAACCATCAATTCCTTATTTCACCTTGGTGGTTGACATGGTTTCCTAGTAAGTGGGTCACCCTCAGGAAAATGGTTGCTATTGGCGGGTCTCCTTGAAGGGTCGTCATAGCATTCTCACTCATACTTACCACTTTCCACACCTCTTCCCCTCCATTTCCTCATCTTTTGAGTTTTTGGGTTCGTTGACCCCAAGAAGGGCTTGTACCTCATTTCATGGGAAGAAGGGG
>SNQJ01S0058282.1:0-27313 GCA_010110895.2 Picea sitchensis | reverse complement strand
AAGCTATCAAATTAAGTAATAGTTGTATTGTTACAAAGTTGTTTTAGTTGATAAAAAGATAAAGTTGCTTATGTTAAGTGATAATGAAGGAGATAAGATTGATTTAGTTTTATATATATTATTAAAAAATAATCATTAGTATAAGTTTTATCTATTATGTAAATCAATTGAAGAAATTCATTTTTAAATATTTTTAATTTGTAATAGAAAAATATTGAAATTAGTGTGTTCATATGTGTATCGTGGATTCTATGTTTCTTTAATTTTTAAGATGATTTTATAGAAGGTTAAAATTGACTAGGGCATAGATAATGGAACATTGAGAATATGTAATTCTATACAATGTTAGGAGTGTTGGAAATAGTAATTTGCTCTCTTAAGAGACTCACTAGGGCATATGTAATGGAACATTGAGAATATGTAATTCTATAAAATGTTAGGAGTGTTTGAAATAGTAATTACAAGTCTTTGAGCTTTGAGTCTCCGTCGATTTGTCAGTCATTAAGTTACTGAGTCTGTAAATACAAATTCGCAAGGAAAACTTAGTTTTGTGAGTTGGAAATCATGGTTGTCTTAATTTTTTGAGTGAGTCTAGTTTACTTCTACAGGAGGTCGATAGGAAGAGAAGCAAGAGTTGAAGGGAGTCGAAGAAGAATGGTAACTCAAGATCTGGTTTTGTAAGTTGCAGAAATAGTTCAGAAGTCATTGGAGTAGAAGCTTATTGTATTTTGTATTAGCGCACAACGTGAAGTTCTTATATGATAAGTATAGAACCGTGCATCTATAAATCGTTTCATTAAGTGTTTCATCACAACATGTTGTAAGTCTTGAGAATCCAGTCACAAAGTTTTGTGGCATGCAGTATTTGTAACTGCGCTGCACAGAGTTTGTCTGAGCACTGTAGATCCAAGATTTGGTATTATAAAACATTTTATTAGAACACGGTTATCAATGTAGTAGCTCTATTGTAAGGTGATATATGGCTTCTACTTCTAATCTGCAACCTCCCAATTTTACATGCAAAAATTATTTGTGATGGTCCATGACCATGAAGGCGTTGTTTTGGGGTCGATATCTATGGGAGATAGTTGAGAATGGCTATGTTGAACCATCAGATCAGGAAGCATACAATGCACTCACACAAGCTCAGAAGGATGATCTGAAAGATCAATGAAATAAGGATGAAAATGCGATGTTTTACATACATCAAGCCATGCATGAGAGCATAATCCCAAGAGTTGCATCAACAAAGAAAGCCAAGGAATCGTGAGACATATTACAAACATTTTATCAAGGTATGGACAAAGTCAAGACTTGAAAACTACAAATTCTTAGAAGATATTTTGAAACTTTGTCAATGAAAGATACAGATTCATTAGACTCCTTTTATGCCCATGTTATTGGCCTGGAAAATTATATTAAGTCTCATCGATAAACCATAGAGGATAAAAATTTTGTTTAGAAGGTACTTATGAGTCTTCCTCCTAAATTTGATACCCTTGTTGTGACTCTGGAAGAGAGCAAAGACCTGAGTTAGTTTAGCCTAGATGAACTACAAGCTTCCCTCATTAATCATGAACACAGATTGAATAGGTCAAATATGTCATTAAATGCATTTTCTTCGCAATCATCTATAAGCCTTGGTAGAGGAAGGGGGAGATCTAAATCTAGAGCCAGAGAAAGAAGTTTTGCTAGAGGTGGGCGCAATAGCAGTCCTAGAAACACTCATGGAAGAGGTCAAAACCGAAATACCAGTCAGCCAAGTAGTCATAAAACTGACAAATCAGAGGTTCAACGCCATTAGTGTAAAAATTATGGACATTATGCATATGAATGTAGAAAGAGACAATATAATCAGAACACGCAAGGCCAAGATGAGTCAAACAACGCAAATAGTCCCTCTAGTCCTATGTTTATGGTGTGCAGTGCAACAATTCCTATAGTATCACCAGTTCAATGCAATGTTACTCAAGAAAGTCCTTGTGACATATGGTATCTAGATTCAGGCTATAGTAATCACATGACAAGAAATTTAGAATTGTTTTCTATTTTGCATAAGTTAGTCCAATCTAAGGTTACACTTGGAGTAGATATCCAAGTCATTGTCTTAGCCAAAGGAAGTAAACACATTTTGATTAAACAAGGAGAACAAAAGGTTATTCTTGATGTATATTATGTTTCTCATTTGAAGCATAATTTGATGAGTATAGGACAATTGATACAGAAAGGATACAAAATCTACATGGAAAATAATCACTCTATGATTATGGACAGATATCCAAGAAACCAAATTATTGAAAAAATCCAGATGACAAGTAACATAATGTTTCCATTGACATTGAATCCAACCATGAAGGAAAAAACAACGCAAGCCATTGGTAAAGAAAAATATGTGTAGTCTCACACTGCATTCAAAGAAGAAAGTGAAGAAGTAAGTGCGTGTAGTTCCAAAGAAGGAAAATCTAGTGCATACAGTTTCGAGGAAGAAGGCACATAAATGTAGGAAACATTCCAATATGAAGTGCAGGATTTTTAGATTTGGACACTTGAACTTTATAGGTCTAAAGATGCTACACACAAAATATATGGTGAAATTTTTTCCATTGATTGAAAAACCATAAATGATATGTGAAGGCTCCATCTTTTGAAAGAAACATAGAGAGTCATTTCCATTTTGAAAGTCTTACAGAGAAAAAGCTCCACTGGAAATTGTACATTTATAAATTTTTGGACCAATGCAAACACAATATATAGGAGGAAGTATATATTTTCTAACATTCATTGATGATTTCTCAAGAAAGATATTGATTTATTTCCTAAAACACAAATCTCATGCATTGGGTTGTTTTCAACAATTCAAATCACTTGTGGATAAGGAGAGTGGTTATTACATCAAGTGTCTAATAACTAAAAAAGGAGGTGAATACATTTGAACAAAATTTCATAACTTTTGTCAAGTTCATGGAATGTACAAGCAATTCATTGCGTGGTATACACCACAACAAAATGGTGTCACAGAGAAAAAGAATTGAACCATCATGGGGATGGTGCGCAGTGTCTTGGCAGTCAAACATTTTTCAAATGAGTATTGGACTAAGGAAGTATCAATAACAGTATACATCATGAACAAATGTTCGACAAAAAGTGTGAAGAATAGAGTTCCTCAAGAAGCCTAGACAGGAATGAAGCATAATGTGGCGTACTTAAAAGTTTTTTGTTGTGTCGCATACGTACATGTTCTATATGAGTTGAGAAAGAATATGGACAACAAAGGATAGAAATGTATATTTGTTTGGTATTCTGAAGATACAAAATCATACAAGTTGTATTACCATGTTGCAAGAAAATTCATAATCAGCCGCAATGTTCATTTCATGGAGAATGAAGCATGGGATGGAAGCATAGAAAAGCCAGTCAGAATTGTTGATGTTATTGAGAATGATCACACAGAGGAATAGGTGGTTCAAACACCATGTACAAGCCAATGTGCAGTTCCTTCTACAACTGCGACATAATCCCAATGCAAACTATTCCAGTGAGATCAGCAGGTGTGCAGTCTACACCTAGAGTGAAACAAACTCCACAAAGAAGTCTGAGTAGTTCTACATACCTAGATCCAACATTATCAAGTTTGTTACCAAGGAAGGGAAGAAGTCTGTGCGACATCTATAATGAGGAAACAACAAATTCATTTTAATTTTTTACTTTGTTTTCACAACTAGATGATCCATTAACTTTTGAAGTTGTCAAAGATGATGAACAGGCACAATCCATGGATGAAGAAATCAGATGCATAGAGAACAATTTGAGACATTGGTAGATGTACCTGAAGACAAGAATGTGATAAGTGCCAAATGAATTTATAAAACCAAGCAAGATGCAGATGGAAGTGTGGAGAAGCAAAAGGCAAGGCTAGTTGCAAGATGTTTTACACAACAACTTGGAAATTATTTCAGTGAAACATTTTCACAAGTTGCATGCATGGACACCGTCAGAACTTTGTTATCCATTTCCACGCAAAAAAAATGGTTTGTTTACCAAATGGATGTAAAGTCATCATTTTTAAATGGACATTTAGAAGAAGAAGTATATGTGGAACAACCACAAGGCTATGAGATTACAAGACAAAAAAACAAGGTATACAGGTTGAACAAAGCATTGTATGGGTTAAAGAAAGCTCCCAAAGCTTGGTAGAGTCGCATAGATTCCTACCTCACACATAATGGATTTTATAGAAGTGAATGTGAGCCAACTATGTACATCAAAGAAAATCAACCAGGTGATATATTAATTGTTTTCTTATATGTAGATGACTCGATTTTTACAGGTGATTTTGGCATAAAAGAAATTATGTCAGTCATGAAGGATGAATTATAAATGACTGATTTGGGGCTTATGAGATATTTTGTGGGTATTGAAGTTCACCAATCCAAAGATGGTATATTTATCTCACAATCTAAGCATGTGCATGAAATTTTGAAAAAAATTAATATGATAAATTCCAAAGCATCCCCAACACCTATCATAATAGGATTGAAGTTAAGAAAGGAATATGAAGGGTCCAAGGTGGATCCCACTTTGTCTAAAATAATGGTAGGTAGTCTTATGTATCTAACAACAAAAGGCCTCATATTATGTATGGAGTGAGCCTAATTTCAAGGTTCATGGAAACTCCAAAAGAATCACATTGGAAGGCATGAAAAAGAATTCTCATATATGTGAATGGAACAAAAGATTTTGGCATCATGCATTCTACTTTAATAGATTTCAAACTTAATCGATACATTGATAGTGATTGTGGAGGCACCATAGATGATAGGAAAAGTACCTCTTAGTAACCATTTCATTTTGGAATGGGTATAGTATCATGGGCATCAAGGAAGCATCCCATTTTGATTCTTTCTTGAGCAGAAGTAGAGTACATCGTATCTACAAGCACAGTTTGTCAAGCAGTTTGGATGAGAATAATTGTAATATCCTTAAATTTTAGAAAATTAAATTCTTAGTGAATTTTGAAATAAATTTCCGTTTTTGGAAAATTTGGATTTCAAAACTATTTTCCATTTATGGAAAATCTGAATTTGGAATTTTGGATTATGTAATTAATTATTTGATGATTGTTTGGAAAATGTTTGACTTGCCCAACTGTCCTCTTTTATTGGACACATGTATGAGACAAAATTTTAATAAATTTAATGCTGGAAGACAAATGGAAAAGCGAGGCTAAAAATAGTTGACGACGACTCCATGAGTGGGGGAATATGTTTGAGTTACCTCAGGGATGATTTTTACTAGTGGAAGAAGTGGAATTTGACCACTAGCAGCCCCTAAAAATCAGGGATTTATAAAGCTATGAATTTCCCCAAGGAAGGAAAGGAATGAAAGACCTAGCAAGAAGAATATATACAACATATGTGGGATGCAGGATGTTGCTTAGTATGTTGGAGGAATTGAGAATTGTTTGCTGTTATGAGCAATGTTAGTGTGAGGAAAATCATTTTAGGATCTGTTGATTGTGACTATAACTAAAGAGGATAATTCAGTTCTCCCTTATGGACTCATGGTTAGGCTAGGGAGTGATCATGACAAGTGATTGTTGTTGTTCTATTCTACGGTTTGGTGGAACGTGGTTGTTCCATTTGTTTCCCAACATCATCTTTTTCATATATGTATTTTCAGCTGAGTTTTTAAAATTGGTACCATGATAATTATGTTCAGTATTTATACAATTGTTGTCATATCTTTGTTATTGCATTTATAAACAAATCTGTCTGAAAGCACTATATAGCCATATTAGTTGATATGGTTGCCACTATGTAAAGTAGTTGTGGTAGCATGTTATTAACAATATAGTTTTATATATATGTGAATACAGACATATATGAGCATGGACAAAACTATTGTATATTTTTTTCTATTATGACAAACAAAATAATAACAGTTTCCAATATAATATGTTATTAAAAGTGTAGTTTATATATATATATATACATNATAAGCGTAAAAAAGACCGCCTTAAATTTAGTGTTGTTATTCCAAAAAGAGAATAACAGTCCGAACATATGTTTTGTCAAATATGAAAGAAAGACACATGATACAGTAGAGTACAAGTCATTTGACAAAAGTGGCATACATATTTATAACCATCAATAGTTCAATGTTAGAGTTGAGTTCCTCAAATTACCATGACTCCCTATCTAATTGAATAAAAAATTTAAAAGGACTACATAAAACTGTCTGCGAGTTCTCACAAGGACTGGTGGAATAAGATGGAACCCTAATACCTTTTGTGGACAGGCCAAGTAATTTTCCAAGTGCATGGGGTGCCTCCCAAACCTGTAACAAATAGATAAATGATTTTAGTAAATTACTAATGTACAAAATTATTAAAAATGCTTCAAATTAAAGAATTAAAATTACTTAAATTTGGTTTCGATGATGATATGGAGTATCCTTGTTGACTTGCGAAGCTGTCAATCCAAGAAAGAGAATGGGAGTGAGTGTGTGACACACCCAGATACCAATTTTTGACACACCCATGACGGGGATAAAAATTTTCGATTTTCTTAAAGGACAGTATCTCCATTCATGGTTCCTAATTTGGAAGGTCAGGGAACCAGTCCGACCTCCTAGTCACGGATCTCTAATTCTGAAGCCAAACAATTCTATGAGACGTTGATGGTCTCGTTCTATAGTTAAACACAAAACCTTTTGGTTTCTTGGTGTAGGTTTAAGGGCACCCACAACGTCCCCTTTCGCCCTACTACAAAAACTCAGAGTGTCAGGCGTTAGATCCTTTTGTTTGATAGGCCCCCTCTTGATGTGAACTTGGTGATGACCATGTGATTGCAGGCATGACCACAAGAGGTTTGGAGTCAAACTTCTTTTGGGCCCGCAATTCTCTTACAACCTCCACGTTTCCCCTTGATGAAACCATGGTTTGAATTGCGGTCTGCCCTCAATATCTTAAACTCCTCACAATGATTGTCCCTGCAATGCTATGGGATCATTGATCTCACGGTCTTGACAATAACAACTTAATCGATGATTCAGATCTGTGCCTCTTAGATCTACAGACACATGTCCTACTCAATCAACGATCCTTCCTTCATCCCAGGTGGTTGACCTTTCAACCCATATCAATGGTCCTATGACCCTCTTCTCAATCGGTGGTCGAGATCTCCTCCAGGTCTCCCGACTTTGGAGATCTCAACTCTCAAACCTATTTTCCCAATGGATTTTACCCAGAGTCTAATATCCATTGGCGTGTGTCTCCCCCAAATCTAACGATTGAGGATTACTTTGGGTCTTCACCTGGAGCTCACATATTTGCGCCACGTGTCCTCGCACTTAGATCCGATGGATCAGATCTGATCTCCTCCTGCAATCTCTTCTAATTGTTTGATCATGGATTCCCACGGTCCAGATCTCTCACAGTGCTCGATCCAATGGTCACTGCTGCTCATCCTCCTGAGCTTTCACTTTCTTCCCTCACTTGGAATATTTCAGATGTTTCGATGACCTAAGCCTTCGATCTACCTCTTGTGGGCCCTAATATATTGGTCTCTACTTCCACTGTCCCTCCAGAGCTTATGATCTTGAAACAAGTTCACCTCTTGGACCTCATCTGTGCTTCTAAAAAGAGTTTATCTCTTCTCAACTTGGTTCTTAGGGAATTTTGAATTCCCACATACTATTGTGTTAATATTCTCGTGTCAGATCGACGATCAATGACCTTCCTCGATCCAACGGTCCAGATCACATCACAACTTTGGGTTTCAAAAGTTTATTCGTGCCAACGTACGAATCTCCCAATGTGCAAATCCCCGATCTTTCCAATTCGACGGTCAAGGAGGGTTCCGATAGATCCTTATATCTACGGTCCAGATCACATCACAACTTTGGCTTTTGGGAGTTTAGTCATGCCAACATGTGAATCTCTTGATGTGTGAATCCTTGATCTCTCCAATCCAATGGTCAAGGAGGGTGCCGATAGATCCTTAGACTTATAGTCTAGATCACGTCGCAAATTTGGGTTTTGGGAGTTTAATCGCACCAACATGCGAATCTCCCGATGTGAGAATCCCCGATATCACCAATTCGATGGTCAAGGAAGGTCCCGAAATATCCTTAGATCTATGGTCTAGATCACGTCGCAAATTTGGGTTTCAGGAGTTTAGTCACGCCAACATGAAAATCTCCCTATGTGAGAATCCCCGATATCACCAATCCGACGGTCAAGGAGGGTCCGATAGATCCTTAGATATATGGTCCAGATCACGTCACAACTTTGGTTTTCAGGAGTTTAGTTATGCCAACGTGCAAATCTCTCGATGTGTGATATTGCAAAGACTAAAGGAGTTGAGGAGTTAATGCCTACGCCCCTTCCTCAAATCCAATGGTCGTGATAGACCTTAGATCCTCTCGAACGCATCTCATCCATTCATCTTCAAGACGAAAGGATATCCTCTTTCAATACTTGAATCTCACTATTCGTCCTGAGCTTTGTTGGCTCTCAAGGGATTAAGATTTTTTCTCTCTTCCTCTTGAATGTATTGGTTGGAAGAATTCTTTCGTGCACCTCTTACATTGAATTACTCAACTCTATAACCTAAAATGGTCTTGGTCTCTACCCACCTTGCAGATACTCGGTGCATACATGCACTACCTCTCATGAGATTAATAGACTCTCTCCTCACACTGATTGTGGGGTTCAACCTCCGCAATGAGGGGAGTACCCACTCGACTCTAGGAGGGTGAGGAAATTCCATGGGAAAGTGCTTTCGAGGAATTAAACTAGAACATAAGGAAAATCAAGCCGATGTAAAAGTTCTCAAGGAACGAACGCATACTCTTAACTTAATCATTCAATACAAAAACCATTTACAGGTATATAAATACAAGCATGGATCCATTATTTCCAATTCAAATCACAAGGCATAGAAACAGTTATCAAAACCATAAGGTTTGATGCGACTGTTGAGAGGGGTGCTCATTTCTACCGAACCATAGGCTCAACCACTCCCAATGGATTTATCACTGGCCACCCCTGAGCTTAGGCCACGATGCTTTGAGATTCACTCTCTTACTTCCAGTTCAAGGGAAGTTAGGGACGAAGGTTACTCTCCCTCTCCCAATACATTAATAGATAAGGACAAAGGTTACTCTCCTTCTCATCGATCAGTCTTTATCCTCTATGATCAGAACTCACTTTTCACTTTCAATCCTTCCTCGGACCCAAGATCTTTGACTCCCATATCTGCAATCTTCATAGGTCCTCTCTGCCCACACCACACTTCCTTTTTTTTTCCTTCCTCAGCAAGATTGTGTGTGGCTCGAAATCCCAAACCGTAGTGAGGTATGGAAGCCTTAGCAATGGGGAGCCTACCCCATCCCCTCATTAACTCTTGAGGAGGTATTCCCACCTACCACTATGACTGTAATTCATTCATGGGTCACAGGGTTGTTCTGATCTAATAAAAAAATTCCAACATGGTACTGGTTCAGTGGAGGTTAACACAACCATTATGGGTCCCCTCCATCACCTTTTTATTAGCCATAATGGTATCTCTTAGCATATCCCCTTCACAGCTGTCATGCAACACATATGCTTTATCTATTAAAATGACAGAATTTACATTCATCGACCTTTTGTAACAAGGTCCACCAAATCAAACATTCACACTTTTGAGTTTTCCATAGTTCCTAGCCAATGAATTTATATTTACAGACTGGGGGAAACAGGGTGTTACAATTCCCTCCCCCTTAAAGGAATCATCATCCTCGATGATCTATTTATCAACATGATATGTAGGTACAGAAGTAAACAAAATTGGATATGCCTGTCTCATGGCATCCTCCATTTCCCAGGTAGCCTCATCTGGGCCAAAGTGCTTCCACTGCTCCTTGACATGTGCAATGGTTCAGTTCCTGAGTAAGGTTTCCTTCCTACCTAACATGCATTAGGGTTCTAGCAGTAATTCTCCCTCCAGATCCACCTAGATCACACACTAGTCAATTATATGATTAGCATCATGTACATATTTCTTCAATAATGAAACATGAAAAACATTATGGACCTTTACAATGGGAGGAAGTGCTAGCCTATAGGCTACAGGTCCCACTCTATCTAAGACTTCAAAGGGTCCACAATACCAAGGTGCCAATTTGGCATAGGCTCCCATTCTCAAGGAACTCTTCCTGGGTCTAATTCTGAGATAGACATGGTCTTCGGTCCTGAATTCTCAGGGAGTTCTTTTCCTGTCAGCATAAATTTTCTATCTATCCTGAGCAATCTTAAGATTTTTCTTTATCTGAATTACTTGTTGTTCCATTTCTTCCAGCATGGTGGGTCCGTTTGGAATTCTGTCAACTGGATTATTCCAGCTAATTGGAATCTTGCACTGTCTACCATAGAGGGTTCAAAAGGAATCATCTTCAAGGATTCTTGATAACCATTGTTGTAGGCAAACTCTACCAATGGTAGGTAGTCTTCCCACTTCTTAGGTTGATGCATTACATGCATCCTTAGCATGTCTTCTAATATTTGGTTCACTCTTTCTGTCTGTCCATAAGTTTGAGGGTGATAGGTTGTGCTGAACAATAATTTAGTCTCGAAACCGGCCATTAGGGATTTCCAAAATTTTGAAGTGAATTTGGTATCTCTGTCAGATACAATTTCCTTGGGCATGCCATGCATTNGATAGGGATGAAATGGGCAGACTTACTCAATTTGTCCACCATGACCATGATGGCATCATTTTACTTGGTCGAATTTGGTAATCCGGTGATGAAATCCCTGGAGATGGTTTCCCATTTCCATTCTGGGATCGGTAGGGGCTTTAATAATCCCGTTGGATGTTGGTGCTCTACCTTAACTTGCTATCATTCTAGGAACTTAGCTAGATAGTTAGCTATGTATTTCTTTAACCCAGGCTAGTAGAATTGTTTCCTAGTGGTCGTGATCATCTTCTAATATCCCGGGTGACTAGTATATGGTCTCTTATGCAGTTCATCCATTATGAACCTCTTCAAGTCGTCATAGTTTGAAATATACAATCTGTTTCTGTAAGTTAGCAGCCCTTCCTCGAGCATTTCATAGCCTTCATACTTCAGCGCTGTAGGCTCTTGTCTTAGGTATGAGGTCACAGTCTTGAAGAATGCATATATCTCCTATGCATTTCTAACTCTTTCCCTGAAATCCGTTTCACAGGTGCTTACTACTTCCAGATGAATCATTTTTATACTCCTGCTAAGGGCATTGTCCACCCTATTTTCCTTTTTTGTTATATGTTTGATTTCAAAATCGAATTCACTCAGGAGAGCCATCCACCTATCTTGCTTGACGTTGAGTTTTGGTTGATCAAACAGGTGCCTCAACCCACAATAGTCTATCATAAGCACGAATCTCCTTCCCAGGTGGTAGTGCCTCCACATTTTTAAAGCATGTACTATGGCAGCAAACTCTAGATCATGGGTCACATAATTGATCTCATGTTCATTTAATTTCCAGGACGCGTAGGAAATTACACGTCCCTCTTGCATAAGGACTCCTCCGAGTCCTTCGTTGCAGGTATCTATACATACAAGGAAATCCTTATCCAGGTCTGCAATATTTAGCACGGGTCCATGGGTCAGGAGGTATTTCAGTTCCTGAAATCTTTCTTCACATTTTGATTTCCAAATGAATTTGATCCCCTTTTTCTGAAGGGCAGTGATTGGGAAACCAATCTTGGAAAATCCTTTTATGAACCTTCTATAGTATCCAACTAAGCCCATGAAAAATCTGATATCTGATACATTCTTTGGGGTAGGCCATTCCATAATAGATTTGATATTATGGGGGTCCACTACCACCCCTTCCTTAGAAATGACATGGCCTAAGTAATGAACTTGCTTTTGAAAGAAGTCACACTTTCTAAACTTAACGTAGAGATGATGCTCTCTTAGTACTTGAAGTACGAGTCTAGGATTTTCTTCATGCTCCTCCTTGTTCTTGGAGTATATTAGGATATCATCAATGAAAACCAATACAAATTTATCAAGAAATTTTCTGAGTACATTATTCATCAAGAACATAAACGTGGCAGGGGCATTTGTTAACCCAAATGGAACCACTACAAATTCATAGTGACCATACCTCGTTCGGAAGGCTATTTTGTGGATGTCTTCATCCTTAATCCAGAATTGGTGGTATCCATACCTCAATTCAATCTTTGAGAAGATGGTATCACCTCCCAGTTGGTCGAACAAGTAATCGATTTTGGGTAAGGGGTATTTGTTATTTATGGTTGTCTTATTGAGTTGTTTGTAATCTATGCACAATTGGAGTGTGTTATCTTTCTTTTTCACAAACAAGACGGGCACTCCCCATGGAGATACACTGGGTCAAATGTATCTTTTTTCCATCATCTCCTTTAGTTGTAGCTTGAGCTGAACCATCTTTGGCGTGAACATCCTATATGGCATTCTAGATGTTGGTACCATTCTTGGTGTAAGCTCTATCGAGAAATAAATATCCCTTCTTAGAGGTATACCTCATACTTCTTCGGGGAAAACATCCTTGTATTCTCTTAATATGGGGTGGTCCTCTAAGTTTTGTTTTTCATCCTCAACAGATTCCAACACCTGTATTGCATATAAGGAACACTCTTTTCTACGATACTTCTTCATTTGAAGGGATGATATTTGTCTCACTGAGACATGCTTATGAATCCCTTTGAGGGTCATCTTTCTCCCTTCTTCATTTACACATTCTAAAGTTTTATGA
This sequence comes from Picea sitchensis, assembly GCA_010110895.2. Taxonomy (NCBI): domain Eukaryota; kingdom Viridiplantae; phylum Streptophyta; class Pinopsida; order Pinales; family Pinaceae; genus Picea; species Picea sitchensis. The sequence continues at coordinate 14,544 of SNQJ01S0058282.1, read as the reverse complement.
TAACAATCCACTTTAGTTTTATAAGAAACCAACCAATCCATACTAATCAACAAGTCATACGATCCTAGGGGAAGTATGTTAAGGGTCACTCGGGTGGGAAATGCACCCATGATGAATTGACAGGCTAGTATGGCCTCTGCCACCTTTCTTTTGGTCCCAGTGGCTAATTTCACCAACCACGGTTTAACACGTCTAATTGGTTGTAATTTACAATTATCAACAGCCTAAGGGGCCACATAACTCAAATTAGAACCAGGGTCAATTAAAATAGAAACTAGATGGTGGGCGATCATACCTTCGAGCTCCACTACTGAAGCTTGGTGGTCGGATTGATTATTGTCCAAGGTTGCATACATTCATGGCATGCTCCTAGCCACATCATTGACGGTGGTAGCTTCTTGGATATTGTAGACTCTCTTATTGTTCTGTGGTCTGTGTGGATAGTCCCTCAATTTATGATCTTCTCCACAACCCTATCATTTTAAGGGTTCCTTCTTGAGGTTATCGGTCTTTGTTGGGACTGTCTTAAAAGGTGTATTTCCACTTTGAGAGGGAAAATTTTGCTGATATACACTTCTAGCAGGAAGGATTCCTCTAGAATCCTTTCCATAGTTCTGAAATCTTGAGGATTTAAACCTTTTCTTCTGGAATCCCAAACTACTCTTCTTCTTCCAGTCCTCATGGGGTCTTGTCTTACTCCCAAACTGTTCATAACAATACCTCGCCTTCTAGATAGCTTCTTCTAGGTTCTTTGGTTCATCAAATTCAATACTATCCTGGTAGGTCTGAGGTAACCCACTAATGAACCGCTGCATTTTTTCTTTTTCATCTTTTATGTAGGGTACATACCTCAGTAGTTCAAGGCATTTATTGAAAAATTCATTTATGGTGAGATGCCCTAGCCGGAGCTTGTAGAATTCCTTAGTTTTCCCATCCATGTAATTTTCTGATAGATACTTCTTCCTGAAGTATTTCTCAAATTGTTTCCATGACAAGTCCTTCTCATGGACTCCTTTCACATTCCTAAGGTCTTCCCACCATATGGAAACCTTTCCATTAAGGTTGAAGATGGCTATTCGAGCCTTCAAATTTTCAGAGTAGTCATGGACTCTGAATTACTTATTTAAACCAAGAAACCAAGCTTCTGCCTCTTCTCCCTTCTAATCTCTCCATCGAAAGAGGGTGTTTTGGCTTTCTTGAACTCTTCAGGACCATGGGTTTTGGAACGCTTTCACTTCTTTTCTTCTCTGTGAGAATGCGAGTTGACCATGCTACTAGAAGATCCTTCAGAGTTGTCAGCTTCCTTTCCAGAGGAATCTCCCGATGAGTGTCCACTGCCTCTAGGTTGGAACTTCTTCGTGGTACTTATCCCAGTGGGGTCACTTATTGAGTCATTTTTTTGGGTCTCAGGTGGAATCTGACTTCTCTTCTTGTGTTGTCGTTCCACATGACTGGTTGCAGGTTCATGCTGCAGTTTCCTCTGTACGTTGGATAATCTTTGTAGCAAGACTACATTAATTTCTATTTGTTTCTCTTTATCCTTTATCAATCTCTCGTTTTCAACCTTGAAACTTTGTAACTTGGCCATGAGGCTCCTTATAGTTTAAGCCAGATATGGAGGGGTTTCCACCACCCTCCTTTCGTCATATTCTTCGTCCCTATTGTGGGAGCCATCCCCCACTTCATGACACATCACCATCCTTTAGTCTTGGAGTTTTACCCCGTGATTCACTGACTGCTTGAGTGTTAACAAAAAAAACACTTATTGTTAGCTAACAGTATATTAGTTTATGAACAATACACGGTTCAATTTCTTAAATGCATACACTCAGTAGAAAGTTTCACTCTTTTCTTTAATAACATTTTCAACCAGAATTTTAAGAAAGGGAAAGGTAAGGTGTCACTCCTTTAAATTACTCCCAATAGCATTTTTAAGCGATTCATCTGTAAGCCCAAGTAGGCCAAGTCTTGTAACCATGCTCTGATACCAATTTGTAACATACCCAAATACCAATTTGTAACACACCCACGACGGGGATAAAAATTTTCAATTTTCTTAAAGGACAGTATCTCCATTCATTGTTCCTAATCTGGAAGGTCAGGGAACCAGTCTGACCTCCTGGTCATGGATCTTCGATTCTAAAGCCAAATAATTCTCTGAGACGTTGATGGTCTCATTCTATAGTTAAACATAAAACCTTTCGGTTTCTTGGTGCAGTTTTAAGGGCACCCGTGACCTCCCCTTTCGCCCTACTACAAAAACTTAGAGTGTCGGGCATTAGATCCTTTTGTTTGATAAGTCTCCTCTTGATGTCACCTTGGTGATGACCACACGATTGCGGGAATGGCAAAAAGTGGTTTGGAGTCAAACTGCTTTTGGTCCCACAATGCTCTTACAACCTCCACGCGTCCCCTTGACAAAACCACGGTTTGAATTATGGTCTGCCCTCAATATTTTAAAATCCTTGCAACTCCTGTCCCTATAATGCTATGGGATCATCGATCTCACGATCTTGATGATAATGGCCAAATATATGATTTAGATGTGCGCCTCTCGGATCTACGGACACATGTCCTACTCAATCAACAGTCCCGCCTTCATTCTGGGCGGTTGACCTTTCAACCTAGATCAATGGTCCTATGTCCCTCTTCTCGATCAGTGGTTGAGATCTCCTCCAAGTCTCAAAACTTTGGAGATATCAACTCTCAAACCTATTTTCCCAATGGATTTTACCCGGAGTCTAAGATCCGCTGACGCATGTCTCCCCCAAATCTAACGATCGAGGATTACTTCGGGTCTTCACCTGAAGCTCACAGATTTGGTCCATGTGTCATCGCACTTAGATCTAATGGATTAGATCCGATCTCCTCTTGCATGCTCTTCTAATTGTCTGATCTTGGATTCCCACGGTCCATATCTCTCACAATGCTCGATCCAATGGTCACTTCTGCTCCTCCTCCCAAGATTTGACTTTCTTCCTTGACTTGGAAGATTTCAGATGTTTCAAAGACCTCAGCCTTCGATATACCTCCTGTGAGCGATGATATATGGGTCTCTACTTCCGCTGTCCCTCCGGAGCTTACAAACTTGAAACAAGTTCACCTCTTGGACCTCATCTTTGCTTCTAAAAAAACGTTATCTCTTCTGAGCTTGGTTCTTAGGGAATTTTTAATTCCCACATACTCTTGCATTAATATGCTCACGTCAGATTGACGGTCCATGACCTTCCTTCATCCAATGGTCCATATCACATCGCAACTTCATGTTTCGGAAGTTTAGTCGTGCCAACGTGTGAATATCCCGATGTGCAAATCCCTGATCTCATGAATTTGAGAGTCAAGGAGGGTGTTGATTTCTCCTTAGATCTATGGTCCATATCGCGTCACAACTTCAGGTTTCAAGAGTTTATTCGCACCAACATGTGAATCCCCAATCTCTCCAATCTGACGGTCAAGGAAGGTGTGGATAGATCCTTAGACTTATAGTCCATATCATGTCACAACTTTGGGTTTCGGGAGTTTAGTCGCACCAACATGTGAATCTCTCGATGTGCAAATCCTCGATCTCACCAATCTGACGATCCAGGAGGGTCTCGATATATCTTTAGATCTATGGTCCAGATCACATCGCAACTTCAAGTTTTGGGCGTTTAGTCGCATCAACATGCGAATCTCCCGATGTGTGAATCCCCGATATCGCCTATCTGACGGTCAAGGAGGGTCCCGATAGATCCTTAGATCTATGGTCTAGATCACGTCGCAACTTTGGGTTTTAGGATTTTAGTTATGCCAACGTAAAAATCTCCCGATGTGCGATCTTGCGAAGACTGAAGGAGTCAAGGCATTAACTCCTATGCCCCTTATTCAAATCTGACGATCGTTACAAACCTTGGATCCTCCCGAACGGATCTCATCCGTTCATCTTCCAGACGAAAGGATATCCTCTTTCGATACTTGAATCTCACTATTCGTCCTTAGCTTTGCTGCCTCTTAAGGGCTTAAGAGTTTGCGCTCTTTCTCTTGAACTTATGCTTGGAAGAATTCTTTCGTGCACCTCTTAAATTCAATTACTCAACTCTATAACCTAATATTGTCTCGGTATCTACCCACGTTGCAGAGAATCGATGCATACACACACTACCTCTCCTAAGCTTAATAGACTCTGTCCTCACAGTGATTGCGGGGTTCAACCTCTAGAATCAAGGGAGTAATCACTCAACTCTAGGATGGTGAGGAAATTCCTTCAGAAAGTGATTTCGAGGAATTAAACTAGAACGTAAGGAAAATCAAGCAGATGTAAAAGTTCTCAAGGAATGAATGCATACTCTTAACTTAATCATTCAATATAGAAACCATTTACAGGTATATAAATACAATCATGCATCCATTATTTCCAATTCAAAGAAAAAGTCATAGAAACACTTATCAAAACCATAAGGTGTGATTTGACTACTGAGAAGGGTGCTTGTTTCTACCCAACCATAGGCTCATCCACTCCCAATGGATTTATCACTGACCACCACCGATCCTAGGCCACGATGCTTTGAGATTCACTCTCTTACTTCCAGCTCAAGGGAAGTTAGGGATGAAGGTTACTCTCCTTCTCCCAATACAAGAATAGATAAGGATGAAGGTTAGTCTCCTTCTCGTGGCTAAGTCTCTGTCCTTTGTGATCATAACTCACTTTTTTCTTTCAATCCTTCCTCGGACCCGAGAGGTTTGGCTCCCGTTTCTTCACTCTTCGCAGGTCCTCTCTGCCCACACCACGCTTCCTTTGTTTTTTCCTTCCCCAACAAGATTACACGTGGCTCGATATCCCAGTCTATGGTTAGGTCCAGAATCCTTACCGATGGGCATTTTGTCCCATCCCCTCATTAACTCTTGAGGAGGTCTTCCCACCTACCAGTCTGACTGTAATTCATTCCTGGGTCAGAGGGTTATTTTGATCTGAGAAATAAATTCCATCATGGTACTGGTTTGGTGGAGGTCAACGCAACCATTCTGGGTCCCCTCCACCACCTTTTTATTAGCCATCGTGGTCTCTCTTAGTACATCCCCTTCACAGTAGTCATGCAACACATATCCATTATTTATTAAAATAACAGAATTTACATTCATCGACCTTTTGTACAAAGTTCCATCAAATTAAATATTCACACTTTTGAGTTTTCCATAGTTCCTGGCCAATAAAGTTATATTTACGGACTGGGGGAAACAAGGTGTTACAAAGTGCGTTTTTCACCTGATGGGTTCCCTCGCAAGACAAAAAATGACCCATCATCAGTGTATATACTTGCGAAATAATTATTAATTGCACAAACAAAAATATCATAAGTAAGTCTTCAAATTAGAACATAGATATTGATATCCTATAGGTTACAAGACTGATAAAGCAAAAGATTGACAAAGAAAAAGGGATGCCAAATAAAACAATAAATGAGTTATAATAACCGACAATTATTACTTTGGAAAAGGGTAATTTAACTATTGATAGAGGGTCGAAGCTATTGTGGGAGAAATTTACTTTAATAACAGTTATGTTATACACATACAAGGGTAATTTTAAACAAAGCTACATTATACACAGACATGAGTAATACTTACAGCGAATGAGAATCCCAAGTATAAAACCTACACAAGAATTATTATTGACAATTTGGACAGTCATACAAACTATATAATTAAAGAAGCCTTGAATCAGAAATTACCAGAATGACACTAGGAGGCGATGTGGGTATGTGAACGATTCATTAAATCTTTATGAAAAATAAATACGAATTTAATTCTTGTTTTAAACAAACAACAATATCATGTAGGGTTCAAACAAAGTTGTCAAAGGCACACGCGATTCTCAAGAATTGTGTATGGTGTGCATTCTATTTTATTCGAGCTAATTTTCAAAAGGTTGCATGGATTGTGGTGTATAGTGGAGATAGGGCACGATATTCATCGACAAAGAATTATTTTAACTAGTAAAAACTTGTACAAGGAGGCGTGGCACCTTTTTCAACGATTAAGGGTTTTTTCCCTAAACATCACAGTGTGTAGAGTAAATGAGCAAACCTGTAACAAAACTATTAAGTATGTGAATATTTAAAGAGAGTAGACGAAGTTAAGGTCACAATAATTATTACCTGGCCACAACCTGACATGGGTTACATGGTAAAAAGGTTTAACATTGTCAATTATAATCTTCCTTACACAGAGAGAAATTACATAAACATATGGTATATATAGAGAACAATGAACACACAACATTCCACAGAGAAAAGTATTGTATATAAAAAGATAAAATGAACACACGCTCTACATATATAGAGGGACCTTTTTTAGAGAAATATATTGCATAGACAGAGGAGCAGAGAGGATGCATTCTACAGAAACATAAAGGTAATCCTCAAAGAAATATAATTGCATAGAAAGAGAATAAGAGAGTATGAGTTCTACACATATAGAGAGGAAATCCACAGAGAATGCATTACATAGACAGAGAATCACAACACATGCACTCTGTGTAGATAGAGATATATCCCAAAGAAAACACAAAGACTACATAGACAGAGGATTGTTGCCTCAGAGAGTGAAATATGCAGAGTATAGGACAAAACCATTGACCATCACTAAGGGGATACGTAATATAAAATAAGGCTTGATACAGAGGACGTCTAAAATATAAGGAAGGATTCATAAAACTACTGTCGGGCAAACCCTTTTACCTAGAAACACTACCATAAAACCTATTTAAACACCACTTTACCAAAACGATGATTCTGGAGAATAAGATACTCATAGGGACCAACTAAAATGGCCATTGTTGCCTCATTTCCACAGCCCCGAACAAGTTGCATCATGGCCATTGTTATCTTGCTACCATAGAGCTGAACCAGACACCATTGCGGCCATTACTACCTTGATACCACAAAGTTGAGAAAGGGTATCATCGTGACCTTTACTACCTTGTTACGACAAAGTCGTTTAAGGTTACTACTGTGGCCATCATTACCTTGCTATCATAAAGTCGATCAAGCTTACCATTGCAGAGGTAAAATACACACGGAGTAACAAAACCAAAATGGAATAAATGTGAGGGTAATGGTACTTTGTGCCTCTCGAGTTTTGGGGAAGGTTGAATAGTACGCCACCCTCACAACTCCATTTGAATCCATCCTAAGTGGAGATTCCAGAGTGGGAATTTCTTGCAACATTATACCAAAAGGAGTAATGGTGGCCTGACACCATTAATGGATACGACCAACTTAATACCCTAAGCCTAGGTTTAGTCTGTCTTGTAACTACCACCTTAAATGTTTCTCGATTTCCATAAAGGCATGATTTTAATTCTGATGCAAACCAGTGGGGTATGATTAGTTCCATAACTACATAGTTATGTGGATCCTAAGTTCCATATCATGGTTCAATTACTTTGGGACTTGATAACCACCACATTGTTCTGGAGTTAGTGGTTATAAACCCTAGACTCTTTCCTATGTTAAAACATAGTCTAAGTTTTAAATATTGAGTATATCATTAAAGGTATTATAAACATAAGGTAAGGCTATATAATAAGTCTTGAATATATCGTTAATGGCATTACAAACCTAATGTAAGGCTTCCATAGAAAATCTTGATTATATTGTTAGATGTGTTATAGACATAGTGTAAGGATTATCTAGAAAGTCTTAAATATATCGTTAAATTTTTATAAACATAGTGTATCACTTATATAATGGGTTTCACAATTTTTGCTAGGATATGGATCTTGATAGGTCTAGCCACCAACATGCCAGTGTTATAATGTTACTTCTAAATAGCGATGCTTTTCAGCAAACGATGTGTTGAGCTTAAGAACTCTTGTAGACTATTAGAATAAGTGATGATAATGTTACACTTACCAAGTAGTTAGTTAATGGATTGAGACACAGTTTTTCTTGTGACATGAACAATTGTCGTACATGATCGACATTAGTTGTCCCCAATAAAAAAATATATATTTTGTGAAATTTGGGATACATTACATATGGTATCAGAGTTGTAGGTTACAACGCTTGGACCTCAGGGAAACACTAGATTTTTTTTTTGTTTCCTTCAATAAAATATAACAAACACATTTACTGTTACAAACAAAAAAAGAGGATAGTTCTTCCAAAGACACACACATGAAAAAAAACAAAGAATCTACAGTAAGAAAAAGAAAACAAGTAGAACACCTCGAAGGTGAATTCAAAAAAATAAAACGTTCCACCTTTGATGGAGAATCAAATACTGGTGAGGAGGCTGAAGCATGGTTACGAGATATAAAGAAATACTTCCAGATTTATAACTACTCTAGTAATATGAAAGTTAGAATGACCATTTACAAATTAAAAGGAAAGGATAGTATCTGGTGGCAAGACTTAGAATTACCTAAGGGATTGAAATAAAAATGAATGCAATGGTGATATTTTAAAAAATATTTTAAGAAGCAGTACTTATTAGAAACTTATTATGAAAGAAAAACTAATGAATTTTACGAAATGCGACTAGGACAAATGGAAATGGATGATCTGATAAATAAATTTATAGATCTGTTGAGGTTTGTACCATACATCAAAGAAGACAAGGTAAATATACAAAGGTTCTTGAGTTGTCTACCACAGCCGTACAAGGACATAATTGAATTTGACAATCCCAAGTCTCTAAATGAAGTGTTTATAAAGGCTCAGATGTGCTATGATATGTACAAACAAAGATCTGAAATTTCCAAGGCATGGAAAGACAGGAAACATGAGAGAATGAATCATTGTAAGAAAGGATTCCAACCACCCCCTTTCCGTTTAATGTGGAAAAAGGTTTCCAAAAGAAATATTATCATTCAAATACACATAATTCCTAAGGGGGGAAATAGACCAAGTAACGTGGGAGTCAAGAAGGTTGGGGACAGTCCCAAAGAACCATTGAAGTGTTGGGAGTGTGGAGAACCCCACTTAAGGAGAAATTTTCTGATCTTAAATCCAATAGCATGAACTTCAGTCCATAAAATTCAAGAGGATTCAACGGTTGGAGATATTGGTACAAGCGTGCATAAAATAAATGCATCTATGGATGGTAGACAAGCAAATCATCAATCCATTATTGTGGAAGTTGAAGGTAAAATTCATACCCACAATGTCTCTATACTAATTGACTGAGGGGCTAGTTCGAGTTATATTACTCCCTCTTTTGTTGAATTGAACAAGATAAAGAAGGTAAAGCATGCTAAGTATTGTTTAGTATAGTTAGAAACAGGGACCAAAAGAAAAGTAACAGATTTTATTTATGATTGTGAACTAAGCATAGATGGTTAAAGTACAAAGTTAAATATGAACATATTACCTTAGGGGTCTTACGATTTAATCATTGGAATGGACTGGTTAGAGAAAAATAAAGTGATATTAAACTGTTACGAAAAGTTTCTTTTGTATAGAGATGAAAATAACACAGTTAGAATGATATACGGAATCATAAAACTAGTTTTTGTTAGGAAATTATCAACGATGCAATTTAAGAAATGTATGAACAAAGGTTGCCAAATTTATGTTTTACAAGTAACTAACCTCCTAAGGGAGGAAATAATACCAATTTTAAATGTATTAGTAGATGAAATACCAGAACTATGTATTAGTAGATGAAATACCATAACTACCTCCAAGGAGAGAGATAGATTTCTCTATCGATCTACTACCTGGATCTACCCCGATATCCAAGGCACCTTATAGAATGAGCCTACCCAAATTAACAGAACTGAAAATTTAGTTACAAGAACTATTGGATAAGGAATATATAATACCAAGTGTTTCACCTTCGGGATCACCAGTTTTATTCATTAAGAACAAAGATGAGACTTTGAGACTGTGTATTGACTATCGACAACTGAATAAAATGACGATTAAGAATAACTATCCCTTACCTAGGATTAACGATCTCTTTGATCAAGTTGGAGGAACAAGGATATTCTATAAGATGGATTTAAGGTCTGGTTATAACCAAGTTAGAATAAAGGATGAAGATATAAATAAAAAGAACTTTTAGAACAAGTTATGTATGCTATGAGTTCATCATAATCCCATTCGGGATTACTAACCCACCAACAACCTTTATGTTCTTGATGAATAGTATATTCAACCAATATTTGGATAAATTTGTGATGGTTTTTATCGATGATATTTTAGTTTATTTAAAAATAGAAAAAGAAAATGAAGAACATCTGAAAATAGTATTGCGGACCTTAAAGGAACATAAGTTGTATGCTAAGTTTGATAAGTGTGACTTCTACCAAAGAAAGATACAATACTTAGGACACGTAATATACGAAGATGGTATTGCAGTTGATCCAGAAGAGATAAAATCCATTTTGGAATGGCTGATCCCTAAGGATGTAGCAAACATCAGATCATTCAATGGAATTACCGATTATTACCGAATATTTATCGAAGGCTTTTCTAGGATCGCGTATCAAATTACATCACTACAGAAAAAAAGGGAATAATATTTACCTGGTCACAAAAGTGTCAGGATAGCTTTGATAAATTAAAAAGATTGTTAACTACAACACCTATCCTAAAGGTAACGAATCCCGATAAAGATTTCAAAGTTTGTGTGGATGCAAGCAAAGAAGGATTAGGAGGTGTGCTATCACAGGATGGACACCTGATCTATTATGAATCACGTAAATTGAAAGAACATGAAAGAAATTATGTGACTCACGATTTGGAATTAGAAGTTGTAATTCATGCATTAAAAATGTGGCAACATTATTTAATGGGAATAAAGTTTATGTTCCTAACCGACAACAATAGTGTAAAGTATTTTTTTAGTCAACCATATCTGAATGCAAGGTAAGCAAGATGGTTGGCCCTTTTAAGTGAGTTTGATTTTGAGGTACGACACATCAAAGGTAAGGAAAAACAAAATGCAGATGCACTAAGTTGGAGGACTACCATACTCAATGAAGTAAGTATCATCAAAGAAGAAAATGATATCGAGAAGAGAATAAAATATGCAAGCAATAATGACGAAAATTACATTAAAACAACAACAAAATTGCATGGAAATGTAGAAAAACAGAACAAAACAGATTTGAATATAGATAAAAATGGACTATTAAGGTTAAAAAACCAGCAGTATGTACCTAATTCTGTTGACTTAAAGACAACAATTCTTGACGAACTACACAAAAAACCGTATTATGGTCGGCCAAGATACCAAAAAATGATAACAACCTTAAGAAAACTGTTTTATTGGCCTAACATGAAGAATAAAATAGCTAAATATTTGTCTAAATGTTTAGATTGTCAACAGGTAAAGGATGAACATCAACGTCCAACAGGTTTATTACAACCTCTGCCTATACCATAATGGAAATGGGATATTATCTCGATGGACTTCATCACAATTTTACCTAAGAATCAAAGACAAAATGACTCGATTACGGTAGTGATTGATAAACTAAGAAAATTTCCACATTTTATACCTATGAAGTCTACTTACAAAGTGATTAATATCACTGAAATTTTTATGAAATAAATATTTAGATTGTATGGAATTTCGAAGATGGTGATTTCCGATACAGATGTCAAATTTACATCAAATTTTTGGAAAGAATTGTCTGCATGTTTGGATACTAAACTGAATTTCAGCACAAGCTTCCATCCACAAACGGATGGGAAAACAGAACGAATAAACCAAATTATCGAAGATATGTTGCGAATGTATGTACATATGAAACCAGGCAAGTGGGAGGAGTACCTACACTTAGTTGAGTTTTCTTACAGTAAAATTATCAAACATTGACTAAGATGAGTCCTTTCGAAGTATTATACAGAAGAAAGTGCATGACCCCAATTAGTTTGGATAATCCAATTGAAAGAATTATGGAGGGACCAGAAATGCTCCATGAAATGGAGAGAATGGTAAAAAGAGTACAACATAACTTAAAAGAGGCCCACAACCGATAGAAAAGCTATGCGTATTTTGGAAAGAAGACATCATGAATTTCAAATTGGGGAACATGTATATCTAAAATTCAAAGCAAGAAGGAGTCCTCAAAATCTAAGAAGTTGTTCAAAGTTGGCGCCAAGGTTTTGTGGCCCCTTTGATATTTTAACTCGAATCGGACCCGTGGCATATCAACTAGCCCTTCCTGCAAATTTAAAAGTTCATAATGTTTTTCATGTTTCATTACTAAGAAGGTATATTCATGATGTTACTAACATCATTGATTGGAACATGGTGTAGGTGGAATCATAAGGCGAGTTCCAAGCATAACCTCTACGCATTCTAGACAGGAAAGAAACAATATTATGGAACAGAGCCATTGGCGAGGTAAAAATGCAATGGAAGCACTTTAGTCTTGAGGAGGCCACTTGAGAATTGAAATAATATATGTTGAAATTTTATCTAAACCTATTCCGAGAGAGGAATGAACATTGATGACAGTGTTTTACTTAAGGGGGAAAGGAAGTAATATCCTCAAAATTTAGAAAATTAAATTCTAAATTGAATTTTGAAATAAATTTCCATTTTTGGAAAATTTGGATCTGGAAATTATTTGCCATTTATGGAAAATTTGAATTTGGAATTTTGGATTATGTAATGGGTGAAATCATAGAGGTGTGTAACACTTTCATGACAATCTAATCTTCAAAAATCCGGAAAACATTGTTTCAGCCGAACTAATTTACTTTTTCAGCCGAAAGGTATTTTTTTCAGCCGAACTATTGTTTGGTCGAACACTCGAACATCAAATCGAACGGTACAGTGAGGACACCCTAGTTTTTCATGTAGAAATTTAGTCGGATGGATTTTTTTCCATTCGAAAATATGTTTTTGGTCGAAAGATATTCAGGCTGAAAACTTCTTTCAGCTGAAAGAACTATTCGACTGAACTATTCTTTCGCCCGAAAGAAATTTTCAATTGAAAGAAGTTTTCGACCAAAAAAATGTTTATATATTACCCACAAAACGTATTGTAACATTTTTCCCACCTCTTCCTGAGTGACTGATTGTGAGTGATTTGAGCGCTCTTTGTGTTGGAGCAGAGGCTCTGTTGGTGGGCTCAATCGTTGTGTTGGCATGGAGGCTGTGTTGGCAGGCTCGATCGTTGTGTTGGCGTGGAGGCTGTGTTGACGGGCTCGGTCATTGTGTTGGCGAGTGCGGGCGTTGTGTTGGCAGGCAATCGATCTATTTTCTTGGTGTGCCGAGCTACAGGTAAGTTGTTTAATTTAGTTATGATTATGTAATGTTATGATTATGTTTTGTTGTTTAGATTATGATTATGTTACAATGTTTAGATTATGTTATGCTATTTAGATTTCTGTAATTTTGTGTTTTTATAATGTTGTTTCTTAATTGTAATTCCGTTGTTTTTATAATTTTGTAATTTTGTTTCTTAATTTAGTATCTGATTCTAGCCAAGTCCCCACGAAAAACAATCACCCCTAAAGACTCTTCATTCATACTCTCCATTCAACAGAATCCTCTGAAACTCTCCATATCATTCACAGAGTATTTTTTTCTCTTTGGTAGAGTCTTCCCGGTTTACAGGCCAAACCATTCTTAAAAGAGCCCGAGTCTTCCAACATTAATTTGTAGTATAAGAAGACAAAAATATTAAAATTAGTGTTAAAATCATAAATGAAGAAACAAGAACCAAGCCCACTATATGAATCCAGAATATTCAACTATAAGAAAGAACCTGTGTATTTAAGCCTGCATTCAACTATAAGCAAAAAACTATTAACCATTAGGAAAGCAGTCTATTTAAGCAAGAACCAGTTAACCTGTTAACCATTAGGAAATAAGTCTATTAAAATAGACTATTTAACATGTTAACCATTAGGAAAGCAGTCTATTTATGCAAAAACATGTTAAGCAGTCTATTTAACCTGTAAGTCTATTTAACCTGTTAAGAAGTTTATTTAACCTGTTAAGCACTCTATTTAACTTGTTAAGAAGTCTATTTAACTTGTTAACCATTAGGAAAACAGTCTATTTAACCTGTTAAGAAGTTTATTCAAGCAGTCTATTTAACCTTCTAACCATTAGGAAAGCAGTTTATTTAACCTGTTAACCATTAAGAAAGCAGACTATTTAAGAAAAAACCTATTAACCATTAGGAAAGAAGTCTATTTAAGCGGTCTGTTAACCTGTGTATAGAAGGAAAAAATAGTCTATTTAAGCCTGCATTATTGTACCATTAGGAAAGCACATAACAAAGTTTTAGATGATGTTCTTCTTCTATGTTAATATATTCATTTTGTGTGATACTGCCTGGCCACAGAGCTGGGCCCTCGCGGAAAAGTCACAGTCCACTGGATTGTGACTTGGTTATGGGGGCCAACCCTGTGGCCAAGCAATGGGCACGACAAGGCTGAATAGTGTGCCCAAAACCTTTAAATTTCATTTTTATTTATAATTTATTTTTAAATGTAATTTTCAAATTTTAAATTTAATTTATATGCAGTCTCTAATTTTAATTGTAATTTTTAATTTCAATTGTAGTTTTTTATTTTTTATTTTTATTTTCAT